>PYHX02000495.1:25660942-25893425 GCA_004302925.2 Cochliomyia hominivorax
ATACCGATCTGTTATCGAATTATTTATAATATCAATTTTCAAAGACAAGTTTATTTATGAGGCATTTGAACATTCAAAGTTTTAAAGTTAATTTAAATGGAAATCTGGTGTTCAAAGACCCATTGCGATGCAGCTACTATTTCCTTAATAGTTACTAATAATTAAAATGTGGCGATATTTAAATTTAACAGAATAGACAAAATACACAGATGCGATTCAAGTGAATAAATAGATTATGGAACTATAAATGATCTATCTGATCATAATGAAAAATGAAGAGTATTTTTTTAAATCTTGGATTCTTAGTTAAAGTTTATTGTTTGGGAATTCCCGGGAAAAGGTTATCGGAAATCTCTGGATTTTTTTTTTTACTTTTCCCTTGAAAATTATAATTTTTTGACTAATTTTATTATATTTCCAATATTATATTATTTACAGATTGTTTATAGAGTAGAACTTTGTACAGCGTTTAAATAGAATATTTTAAATATAACTTTTAGCCTTAGTGATATCTTCACGAAATTATACATGATTAGAACTAAGATATTTTTAAGTTGATTTGGAGAAGTACAAATGTCTATGTGATCAGGAATGGCATGGATGACCCTAAAAATTTGGTCACTATGATTATAAAATTTTGTATATGGATAGTCCTTGAGCATTTTAGATATTCAAAAATAATAAATATTCAAGTCGAAATAAATTTAATCCAAATTTTACACCATGTTTTAGTCCTTTAAGTTAGCGCGCTTATTATAGGTATTAATTTTTTTAATTATGTATCAGATTCTTTTCAACATACTAAGGAATTTGAATGTATAAATCTCTCAAAATCATATATTAATCTAAAGTTAAAAATTTGCAAAAATATTTATTAATTATAATTTTTTTAAGATGAGGTGCAAATACCTGTCCACAATCTCTATCCGAATTTTCTTAAATAAAAAGAAGTTCGTTAAATTTTTAAATCGCAAAGCTTGTCTTTAATTGTGCGCGACACATGCAGAGCAATTTTATTTCGCGAATATAATCATCACAAACACTGATATATCCACGGCAAACATTTATTGTTATCACCAATGTTAATTGTTAAATTAATTTTATTTTGATAAAAATTTCGTTGTTGTAATAAAATTATTTTTATTAAATAAAAATATATTATAATCACAATATGTTTGGAAATATGTTTGTCAGCTCACAATTTTATTGTTAAAAATACTATTGTTATTAGAACAAAATATTATTTTCGGTTTATTGAAAACTGAATATGAATGAATATATATATTTTTTTGCAATTTGTGTTAAAATTTTAAAGTATGTTTACATATTTTACAAATGTAAATAAATGAGAATTATATATAAAAATATTTCAAACGAAAATATTCGATAACAAAATATTGCAAATAAACAAATTTTTTATAGAACTAAAAATATTTTTTTATGGAATAACAATATTTTTAGTCAATAATTTTAGTTGTGAAAACAATATTTTTGGTGGTGATAACAATATTTTTGGTGACGATAACAATAACTATTTTAATTAATGCAAAATCACAATCTTTTACGGTAACAATTGTTTTATTGGAAAAACAATATTTTTAGTGAAAATAACAATAACTATTGCTTACAATATCTGATAACAATAGTATGTTGTTTCTTGTTTATGATTACTACAATCACATTTTTCTCTCCGTACATACAGCAACATATATAAGAAAATATTTTAAGCCGGATGACATGGAAAAACGGCCATTTTTTTAATTCTCTAATTCCGTAAAAAACCGATTAAGCTGTTTAAATTATATAAATATAAAACAATAGGAAAACTATATTGTTTTTTTTTTTATCAGGATTGACAATGTGAAACAATGTGTGGGTGTTACTTGAAGTTATGAAGTGAACCAAACTTTAGAGATTTATTTTCTTACAATATTTTTCCAATATAATAGAATGTTACAGCTATTAGTTTTGGAAATCCCAGATCTATTTATTGCTATTTGTAAGAGTTTGACAAATTTGAGAGATTAACTTTTTACTTTTTATATTTAATTGATATATCATTATAGATTTATTTTCGGATAATCGCTTTAGCGATCTCCGTCCGTTTGACTTTCCACGTAAACTTTGTGAACAAACTGCAGATTGCAGTTTTAAAGATATTTTGATGAAATTTGTTACGCATCATTATTTCGGCCTAAGGATAATGCCAATTTTGAAACAGTGGGTCAAAGTATACAATTATCCGTCTATTATTTTTCATAGGTCAATTACAATCACCTTTCTAGAGTTCCCTTTAGAGGGCAATTATATTGTAACATTTGCTTAACTTAAGATAAATATAGGTAAAAGTCGATGTACAAAATTTTACGAGGTTCGGTTCAAAGTTTACATGTAACGTCCCAAAAAAATTATTTAAAAACGCATTAATTTCATGTTATTGTTTGTGTCATAATAATGTAAAGAAAATAAAATTATACGAGGGTCGTGTATTAACTTGTAATTGTACTTTATGGCCAACATTCTGGTGTAGGATATAACATAGTCGGGCTATATCATTCTTCATTGCTTAGAATTGAACTCTTTTCGAAGAGCGATTAAAATCTTCTCTCCAAGAAAACACTCAGAGCCAAATCAAAATTCGTTATCTGATTTATAGATTCTTTAATGGCGATCATATTTATTGCATTCTTGCTTTTAAAGATGTGGCTGCAATTACGTTTGATTTTAGCAAATATTCAGTTCAATATAACTGAGGTATTAACATTTAACCTCCTTTAACAGTTCTTCCTTTATAAACGAAACTATTTTTCTCGGTTTATTTTATTTCAATTTTGCAAAATTTTGATTTAGGGATTTTTGTACAAAACGAACATGAAATGTTTTATAATAAAACTATATCTTAATATAGATCAAAACTTTTAGAAATATACGTTTAATTCAAATATAATCAATCAAATCAACATTCGTTTTGAAAGATATCAAACTTTTGATGTTGTAAACAATTTCGTAATTTTGGTAAGAATTGTCAGATTTATTTCTGAAAATTTCTGATTCAGTTCTAGAGAATTTATTTTTACGTCTTTACGGAAGTAAAAAGCAAGAAATTCAATATAATTTTTTTTTAGACATAACATTCGCAAAAACGTATTTTTATTTCTTTTTACGGATTTTTTTTGCGCATATGTTTATATGTGAATGTGTCATGCAATATTAATTTAGTTAAATTTTCACTTTTTTCTCTCTCCACCACCATAAGTGTATTAACTTTGTCAAACCGTGTGTAACATTAAGAATGAATAATTTCAGACTAATGAGATGTTCTTACATCAAATCAAAATCTGAGTCGATTTAGCTATGTCCGTCTGACTGTCTGTTATTAGCACACTCACATCCACAATAATTGGCAGATCTCATTTAAATTTGGCCTAAATATTTTCTATAGTCTTTAAAAGTTTCCTATTTAAAACCAGAAAACCCGGTTCAGTATATTAAAAATATAGAACGATAACTGAGGCAACCTCTCAGTTCAATAAAATGACTTTTGTAAAATTGACAATTATATGCCGACAAATAAGAATGAAATTTTTCATAATATTAAACTATATGGATTCATTATAATCCATAAGATTATCAAAATCGGTTCAGTAGAAAAAAAATTATAGCGAAAAATATAACTAATTTTAAGACTCATTAAGTCTTCTGGTTATATTTAAGAAAATCTGTTACACATATATTGTATACGTCTGTGAGTCTAAGTGTGAGTGTGTAAGTACGAAACATAATGTATTTACTTCCTACACATTTGTGGTGGAGGGCATAAAAGATTCGGCATAGCATTCTTATTTGTTTCTTTTAAATGAAAACAATCTGAGTCTGAGTAATAGAATATTTTCTGATCGTATGAATGTGTATTTGTCTATTTTTTATGATTATAAATTTATTTGTTTATGATTTTTATGTTTTGTTTACCTTTCTATGTGTGTGTGTGTGTGAGTGTATACAATTGTACTCATTCACCCACTCATTCGTTTATTCACACAGTTAACTACCTTTCTCTCTCTCTCTCTCCCCATTTTCTTCATCCTTTTGCACTTACTTAGTCACTAATAGAAACAGACACACTAGAATTTGTGTACATAAGGAATTGATGTCTCTCACATGTACTCGTCGTATGTTAAATATACTTCATTTTTTTATTGTTGTATTTATTTGTTTATCTTTATAGTTCAAGTGTTTCTACAGAATAGATGGATGGGAATCTATTGTTATATATATTTTGTTTATTTGTTTGTTTTGTTTATAATTTTTTGTTGTATTTTTTTTAGAAATTATAACAACAATAGAAATAGTTCATTAAATCAATACAATAAACCTCAATTCATTGACCTGTGGTGTGTTTGGCGTTATATTTTATGTTTTGAAACATTTTTTTTATAAAAAATAATGCAAATTTTGGTTCAGCAAAAAAATAGTGAAAATTTGTTCTAATTATTTCAATTTCTTGAAAATTTCCTTTTGTCTCAAAAGAAATATTACAAACTCTTTATTATAAATTAAAATTATTAGGTCATTTCTTATTGAGTAGAGAGGTTTCTTCCTTTCTCTTTTAACATTCTTGTACTACAGTGGTTTCCCGCTTTAACGAATGATATAATGTCAAAAAAAAAACTGTAAATAGGGTGATTTTTATAATCAAGAACATTAATTGATTTATTTGGTTACAAAAATCAAATTTTATTTATTTATTTATTTAAAAGAAAATAATAAAAACTATAGTGTTGAATAGTAATCTCCTTAATCTCTCCATTTTTTTAAACTTCAATATTATTCTGTTCTCGATCTAAAACATTCCCCCAAAATTTAATTACATCACTAAATAAAACGGTCCTTTATATGACTAAAGACCAATTGATATATGATTTAATGAAATCCAAATTGGAAATTGTGGATTTAAATTTAACCAATTCAATTCAGTTGCCATATGAGACAAGCAATATTTTGTTTCAAACAGTTTTTCGGATAGTGTATTTGGCTCTTTTATAGAAATTGAAACAAAAATGGACCGATATATTTTAAGCGTTATTTTAGAAAAACGAGAAAAGTGAAAAATACCACTTCGATAGGATATTTAGCACCTGAATGGCCTGTTGCATTAATTAAAGATGACCAAAGATTATTTATCAGCTAAATGATCTATTAGTGCTATTCATGGGTATGCAAAAACAGTCGCCGGATTTGAATCCCATTGGGAATACCAATGGCATTTTTAAATGGAAAAATTTAGTACCACGCTTCAAACGTAATCTGTGACTGAAAATCTATCTAAAATTAAAGTCTGAAGTGATGCCTACATTCACTCGAAATGCACGAATCATTTATGTGAAATTTATGAGTTTTTAAGGGATTTTCTTTTTGGGAAATTAGAAACAATTATGGACCCAGCTCCCGTTTAATTCCCTACTGCGGTTTCGGTTTATATTTATTTCTTATTTGACTAAATATTTTTATAATACTTTCATATATGTGCGATTTATGAGTGATATTTGAAAGGTTGATTGTATGGGACCTATAAGAAATATTGGACCGATCATCCTATAAATTAGCACATTATTTTAAAATATAATACGACTTAGTTTTACGAAAGTTAGTTAAATCGTTTTATATATTTAAGAATTTTATAGGCTCATTCCGGGGGGACATTTGTAAAATGAAGTAATTAAGATATCTTCGAAACTGTGACGTGTTTTTTTTTCTTTGCGAACAAACTTTACATGGACAACCGACCTCTGGAAGGAGGGAACATTTTTCTGCCCGTTACAAACATCTGCACAAACGCGTAATACCCCTTCCACCTATGGTGGTGTAGGCTATAAAAAATTCGTTCGTTAAACCGCGAATTGGATAAACTTTGTATTCGTTCAACCGGGAAACCACTGTATTCCTTTTGAATTTTTCTTTTAAATATGAAAAGTAGTTTTCTTTTTTTTATGTTTCTAAAAAAACATAATTTCCTGATAAAAAGCTGAATTTCACCATATAAATGGTTTTTGTTGTTGTTGCTGCTTTTCTTTTGAAATGTTTGTCCTACATTTAATGACTTTAAAGATTAGAAACAAATACTTATTATAGTTTTACTACTTGTCAATGAATTTATGTGTGTGTGTGTATGTAGTTTCGTTTCGTTGTGACATTATTTTGTGGCATTTTTTTAATGCGGGTTTCTTTTTTTTTCAAAAGAGTTCTTAAAAAGAATTACACTTCTTTAGTACTTGAACATTTATTTGGCAAAATTGTGTGTTATTTTTCCAAAAAAACTATGTTAAGATTTTGAGATATTGCACCAATACATACTTATAAATTGAAATTAAAGTGAATGATAGATAAACTTACCAAAATTGATGATGATGATAATTTGTTTAAACAATATCTGCAATAGAAAAGAAATAAAGAACTTTTAACTGATTTTTGAAATTTCCTAAAGTGTAACAAATTATTGCAATAGTTGCTGTATAAAATGTTTTTGGAAAATTTCAGATAATGTAAATTAAACCGAAGCTCCTACTTCTCTAGTTGTGAAATGGAGTCCTTATTTTATGTACAAAAACATATTATTAACTTGATTTCACACAATATTAATTCATTTTCACTTAATACAATTGAAAACATTTGAAATAACATTAGATTTAGTTAAAATAATATTGCACAAAGTTAAATTTTTTAAATAAGCCTGCTATATTTTTATACCCTATACCACCATAGGTAGTTAATAGCGCATAATAAATATTGCTTTCACTACTCAAAATCACTTTCTGAGTCGATTTAACGTGTCATTATTTTGGCCTAATGACTACTGAAAGTGGTATGATGGGGCCGTTACTTCACATAGATCGGAATGAGGTTTTAAGATCATAAAATTGATGTCTATAAAGCGATTTTAACGAAATTTGGCTCACATCAATCTGATATTATAAAACAATGTGTCAAATTATACGAGGATCGGTCCAATATTTCTCAAAAGGTTCAATACAACCCCCTTCTTAAAAACAACACTTTGAAGGTCATAAATCTTGCATATACGTTCGTATTGTAATAAAAATTTGTCAACTTAAGATAGACATAAGCAAAAATTCATAATTCATAATTACCTTAACTCCCGTAATATCATGTCCAGAAAAAGTCATTTTAAAACTCACAAATCCAACATATATATTATATGTTATTACCATAATATACAGCACTCTTAAGCACAAATTAGAATATATATTTATTCGATTCGGATCGATCATTAATTTTTAATAGCTAACATGAACAACCAACATTGTCGTATAGGGTATTAAATAGTCGGGTTTGACCGACCATAACCGTTACTTATTTCGTTTGGAAGAAATATTTTTCTATATAATAATATAATATAATATAATATAATATATATAATATAATATAATATAATATAATATAATATAATATAATATAATATAATATAATATAATATAATATAATATAATATAATATAATATAATATAATATAATATAATATAATATAATATAATATAATATAATATAATATAATATAATATAATATAATATAATATAATATAATATAATATAATATAATATAATATAATATAATATAATATAATATAATATAATATAATATAATATAATATATATAATATAATATAATATAATATAATATAATATAATATAATATAATATAATATAATATAATATAATATAATATAATATAATATATATATAATATAATATAATATAATATAATATAATATAATATAATATAATATAATATATAATATAATATAATATAATATAATATAATATAATATAATATAATATAATATAATATAATATAATATAATATAATATAATATAATATAATATAATATAATATAATATAATATAATATAATATAATATAATATAATATAATATAATATAATATAATATAATATAATATAATATAATATAATATAATATAATATAATATAATATAATATAATATAATATAATATAATATAATATAATATAATATAATATAATATAATATAATATAATATAATATATAATATAATATAATATAATATAATATAATATAATATAATATAATATAATATAATATAATATAATATAATATAATATAATATAATATAAATAAATCAATAACATGAAATCAAAAAAAGTTCCACACGTTTTTATGCGAAAATACCCAAAATTCCAATCTGCATAAACTTAACTTATTTTATTAAAATGATCTCAAGTCAATATAAAGTGCTTACAGCTCAAAATACTTCTTGAGGGATTACCTAAGAAAGGTACATTAGAACGGTAAAAAATAGGTAAATAAACAGCTTCGTGATTTGTGAATTCATGAAAAAATTTAGAAGATTTCAAATGAAAGCGCATTTTTTTGAGATTTAGAAGCACTTTTTATACAAATAATTCCCGGCGAATTTTTTAAAAATCAATATACCAAAGTTACCGTTAAGATTGTACAAAAAGTCGCACAAAACGGGAATCTTCGAATAATTTGAGCCAAATTTGGGATTTCGCGAAAAGCTTAATTTACCAAAAATTAGAACTTTTTGAGTAATTTTTAATCAGTAATTTGTGCTACTGCAGATTTTATTCCATGAGTATCTAATTCTAATTAATTCAATTCTATTTAATTTTAATTTTATATTTCAAAAATTTAGGACTGATGAATTTTTATGACTTTATCGCTCTAAATTTTCTTATATTCACCCAATATATAAATAATTTTAATTAATGTGTCCCTTTTAAATTTTATAATAAAAACCCAAATTTTAAAAATAGAGACGAAAAGTTGCGTTTTGAAAAAAGTATACAAAAAGTCGCAGGCTGTTCAAAATGTGACAGTATGTGACTAAAGTCGCATCAACGGTAGTACTAGATATCAACACGTTATAAGTTGTTAAGATAATTGGAACAATTTAAAACTTAAGGAATTAATTCCAGAATAAAATCGTTTTGGAAAAAATCGATAAATTTACGTTTTTCAGTAAACAAAGCATAAGTTAAATGGATGATAATCTAGTGACAATTTAGAAGTGTCACTTAAATCTTTTTGTCATTCGTGATTTCTAATTATTTAGTATTTTACTATTTTTGTGAGACATATATGAATACATTTTTATATTCTAAAAATAAAGGATTAATGTTCTCTACAAAAACTTTATTTACTATATTTAGGTTCAATATTTAAAGTATTTAAATGATACTTCTGTCACTAGATGTTTTAAATCCTTCAAATTCGAGACCATCAATTATATCCCGCAAGCATCTTTTTCTTTTCCTAAAAATTGGAGTATCAAACGCCACCAGATGTTATTTCGTCGGTATCGGTTTCTTGAATCTTATGAACACTACTAAAGCACCATTATGGTTATAGCTTCCGGGTGTTTTTGATAGTATGACCGATCCATCTATATATTCTTAGTTTCATTTTCATTATTGTTGCCTTCATCCTTGTAATGTTCCAGAGATCTATGTTGTTGTTGTTACTTGCATATAATACTGAGGCACTTGTTTATGAAAAGTTTAGTATTCATACACAATATTTCACTTCCGTAGAACAGAGTTCATTTTGAACAAGCGTTTAAGAATCTACGTATTCGACTGGTTAGACTTGTCATCAGTGCTTAAGTTATTATTCGTAAAGTATTGCACCCTAATTTTGTATTGCATGTTGGATATCTTTCGTGGAAATACACAGGAAAAAGTAAATTCAACGTCGAACATAGTTGATTTTAGATAATTCAGTTAAAATTAAGTATTTTTAAAACGTTTTTGTGTGCATTTTAAAAACGCTTGATATTAATTTATAAAATTCTACAAAAAAAAATTTTAATTACTTTTTAGTAGTAAAATTTTGAGGAAGTAAAAACTGCAATTACGGGAAAACAATTTTGAATTTGCAATTTTAAAAATATGACAACCATATAATGATAGAAAAATTTAAAAAGTTATTTTTGCAATAACAAAACTTTTTTTAAGATTTTCTTTATTAAATATTTTGAACCACTCAAATATAAATTGAATGATTAATACATTTGTGTGGGGACTAGGTGAAATAATGGCATGGTCCTTGGGCCAAAATAATGACACAAAGTTTCATTAAGATATCTTAAAATTGAGACCTGCATTTTGTTTAAAGGGATTGTAGTCAAATGTATGGAAGAAGTAGAAAACTTCTTTCTGGTCATTATATAACAAAGATTTTCTTCCCAATATTTTCAGAACATTTCTATTCATGGTGGAAAGAAAATTATGTAAAATTAGAAATGGAACCATAACGAAATTTTCAAGAAAGAAATTGTGTTTCTCTAGGAAGAACTTTCCATAAAATAAATAAATATTTTATTTCTAAAAGAACAACAAAATTCCAGACTTTATGTTTTTCTCCAGTTTTCACCACTTTTCCCATTTGAATAATTTTATTAGGCTTGTGAAATGATATTCATAAGAGTATTGAATTATCTCAACTTCCTTTACACTCTTCACTCTAGAAAACTTTGCCAAATCTGATGTAAGCAAAAACCCACACTAGAATTTTATTGGTTTTTCTTTTTATTATTTTCCTCGTCTATAGTTTTAAGTTTCTTCTTTTTCCACAATGAAAACGACCATTTTCCTTATGAAAAAAAAAAATAGAACGAAAAAAAGAAAAACTTTGATTTCAAAACTTATATCTCTAGACTACAATTTTCTTAACGAAATATTGTAAAATATAATATGTGACGTTCTTTACCCTTAAGGGATAATAAGACTCAACTATACTAGATATAACTATATATATATATAAATTGTATTGACTTAAAAAAGAAGCTTTATAAAATTAATTTGTTGTTGGTTTTTTATTGTATTTTTTTTGCTAACAAACAACAACAAAAACTCTCTTAAAAATTACAAAACCATACCAAAAGTTCAGTTCAGTTGAGTTGACTTGTCTGTGGTTCTGTGTAGGCGGTCGTTGATAGTGGTTGGATGACTAATAATGAACATTGATTTCATAAAGATTTTAATAGAGGAAACAAACAAACAAAGAACATGGAATGAACATCTAGAAGAGTATAAAGATATTTATTTTTAATACCCTTTATTACCAAAAGTGATAAATAGGTTATATTAACTTTAGTCATTCCGAGTGTAACGCTAAGAAGATTTAGCTATGTCCGCTTGTCTGTTCATCTGTCCGTCAGTCTGTCTATCTGTTGTTGGCACGCTAACGTGTTATAGACCTGAGAAATCTCTCATTTAAAACCAGCAAAATCGATTCAGTTTATTGAAAGATATAACTCGTCATCCTCTTAGTTTAAGTTAAAATTTTCCTTAAAATTATCAATTACGAATCGGCAAACTAGAATAAAGTTTTGCCACAATATTAGGCTACATGTATATCGTTACCACCCCCAAATATTATCAAAATCGGTCCAAAGTTATAGCCAAAAATATAACTTACTTTATGACTCATAAAGTATTCCTTGTTATGTTTAAGAAAACCTTTACATATTGAAAACGTCTGTAAGTGTGTATGTACGAAATATAATGTATTCCTTCAGAAGGGTATTAAAGATTCGTTATAGCGGAATATAGAATTCTTACTTGTTTTATTTTTCTTATATTAAAAACAATTTAAAATTGTGAAATTCAATTGTTTTGTATGAGTGTTTGTGTGTGAGTTTTTACATTAGTTCTAAATATTTATTTGTTTTTTGTGTATTTGTTGCAGTTATTTTTTTGTTTTTTTTTAATGACCCAAAAGTTCATGAACAATGTCAAAATCAATTTAAAGAAATCCAATAATAGACAGTCGAACATTTATAGACACAACAACTACACTTCTTATAAAAATACATAATAATACTTTTATTTTCATGCTTCTTGCTTTTTCTCTTGTTGTTGTTATTCACTTCCTAATAATTCAATTATAAACATTTAAACAGATATGAAAAGAAAGTATTACACACACCTTTCGGAAGAAAACATAAAGTGAATGAAAAATGAAAGGAAAACACACAAAAGTCAGTGAATGAAATAAGAAATAATGAAAGAATGTTATATTCGGCTATGCCGAATCTTCAGTACCCTACACCACAAAGGCGTATAACGTATAAAACATATAACCGTTTTTCTTAAATACAACACATGAACACTTTATGAGTCATAAAATTAGTTGTAGTTATTAATTATAATCCAATTCAAATTTGTCGATTTCTAATTCACAGTTTTACGAAAATTCTTCGCTCAAACTAAGAAGTTGCCTCAAATATCGGTCTATATCTTTTGATACACTTTGCTGATTTTTAACAAGACACTTGTCGGAACTATAACAAATACTAAGGCCAAATTTGATTGAGCTCTGTCATTTATTATGTACGTGAGCCTCAAATTTTAATTTAATGTAGGGTCTGAGATAATTCCTTCTAAGCGTTACACACGGAATGAAAAAGTTAGTATACCCTCTTCACCACTTGTGTGTGGTGGTGTATAAGAAATAACAAATCCATAAATATAATTCAATTTAAGACATTTGTAACAGACATAGAAAACACTTGTAATAATCTAAAGCACCAGAAAACTAGAAAAAAATTGAAGAAAAGAAAAAACAACAACAACTATAATGAAAATTTACATACAATTTATAATGCAGTTTGAACACGCAGAAAAATACTCTTTGTTGAGGATGATGAACAGGCAAATTGGAAGAGGTTTGAAAATAGATTCTTTACTTCAGTTCAAATAATTTTCCATTAATTTCCGAAATAGAAAATTTCTAATATAATTTGAACTTAATATACTTAAGTTCAAAGTTCTGAGAAGATCGAAAAATACCCATCTGGCTGGTTTTATCACTCGTGTTTTACAGATCGCTACAGGAATCTAAAAAAGTAAGACGGTTATATACGGTATAACCGTATATCGGGAAGTGTTGTAATTAATTTTGATAGCTTGATAAACTATTTCATACAATTTATACAAGCGAGGAACAATCTCCGGAACGACCATCTGGCAAAATAAGTAATTAACTGTGAACATACCGCATTACTCATGTTATAAATTCAGAAATTTCTCGTGTGGAGCAACGTACTTTCGAAGACAACCTTGCTTTCAATATCTGTCGAAGTTACCATAAAAAAGTTAAGAAAGAGACTGCACAATTATCCAATCTGAAAATTCTTAAGAATGGAGTATATTATCATACTTCTCTCTCTTAAAAGCTTGTGAAGTCCTTAACATAGCAAACAGAATTACGACAGATTTGAAGGATTTCAAAGATATGAATTTAAATAGACGCACGTAACAGCCCTTGTAGATCACTACCTCAAGAACTAACAATTTCGCATGTACTTTAAGCAATTAATCAAGGAGAGTCCAACCAAGACACATGATCAGAAACTTAACAGTAAGATTGCGATTTATTTGAGAACAACAAAATAGAATTTTTCCCAAAGACCAAATTTGATGAAATTTAGTTTTGGAAGTACATTTTGGAGATACTGTTAAGAAATTCGATATTATAGCAAAAAATTTGTCGATAATGATTTTTATAACAAAGTTTTTTTAGAAAAATTATTTTCTTCATATTTCCTTTAAACTTCCGTCATTGCGGCTGTTGGAAAAGCTGCTTAATTCCAATCTGTTTTGACAATCCAACAGCTTTGTAGTCTGTCTTGATTATCCTCTCAACATCAGTATTGGTTTATCAATACCCAATATCCCATAAGAAGAAGCCTTTTCTTCTGGTGTAGAGTTTATTCTAATATCCTTGGTAATGAACTGCCAAAAAGTGCATTAAGGATACAGACCAACTAGAGAGACAAAAAAATTAACATAAAATAGATTAAAGCAGACATAAGTTAACACTTTTCAGTTTAGATTTTGCTTCAAAGATAAAAATATTAATTCAACATTGAAAAATGATCTTCTTTGAAATTTTAAATTATCGTTATATAATTTTGTCAATTAATATCGAAAGAAAAAAATGTTTAATTTAGGGTGAATGGAGCAGATTTTATTTAATATCAAACCAACGATGGTTGTTTCACTTTTTTCTGAGTTTGGTGTTGGTGCATGTTGGATTATGGTCTGGATCTCTAACTTCATAAACGATCTAACACTTTCTTTGAATTAACGTTTGATATCAGTGGTAGTGATCAATTGTCACTGTGTGATAGGTACACATGCAAAAACGATTTCCTTACTTTCCAAAATGCTACCAAACTGTATGAGTAACCTGAGTCCTCATTAATCATGGATTTAAGTCTGACCAGGTGTATAAAGGTGACTCAACGGGATCATACTTAAGTACGGCTGCCTATGAACAAAACCATTCCAAAGCTTTCTATAACTGTTTATTGAACCTTATGCATACGAAGCTCTATGAAATGGAAAATTCTTTGTTACAGTTCATCAAAAATATATTCGAAAAAACATTTTTTTAATCGTCTCTATTATAAGGATTCATTGACAGTATCAGATAATATAAAATTTACTCCATTTCGAACAGTTAACTTCATATAAAACTCATTTTTAAATTTAATTAATTATTGATTACAATTTGTTCAAATTCCCACTAAAGTTTCAATGAATTCAATCCGACTAAATCCAAAAAAAAAAAAAGAATCATTCAGTAGCTAAAGGAACAAAAAAATAAATATGAAACATAAACATGCTATGAGTGCTTCTCATGTATAAAGTACTTTTGTGTATGTATAAGAATGTACATATACCAATAAAGAAAATACCAATACAACTATACGAAACATGAAAAAATACTTTTTATTTTGTTCTGATATTTCTCTCTTTTTACCTTTTTGCCTTATTATGTTCGTGCCAGCATTAAATTCGTTTAAATGTGAGAGTATATGTGTGAGAGTTTACAAACTAAGTCAATGATTATAAATGTAAATACAATAACAAAAAGAAAAAGAAGAGAAAAAAAAACAAATTAAATCTGTAATGGCCTGGAAAACCTTAAGAAAATTAGGGAAAATATGAAAAACGAAAAGGAGTAAAACTAAAATAGAAGAAAAATACCACGAAAGAAAATTGAAATGATAAAAGTAAAAATAAAACTTAACGAAACTTTCTGTTTTTTTATTTTTTTGCTCCAATTGATTCCTCTGTTCTTGTTTTTTCGACACACGTGCTAACACACATAAAAACTCACACATACACATTAACAAGAGACTACGAAATGAAAATTTTGTTTATGCATGAGTGTTCAAATAAACTGAAATAAACACGAATGAGAGAAGAAATGCGTGAAACCAAAATAATAAAATGGAGAATAAAACATAAAAAAGGGAATTAAAAAGAATATGAAAAAAAAAGATTTAAAGAAAAATCAACAACAACATCAAGAAGAAGAGATTGAAATGACAGCATAACAAACAATCACTGGGGTTTTCCGTTGAGTTTTCACCAAAAACATTTTCATTTCGTTTACAAATAGAGAAATGTGAAAATCTAATTAGAAATTTTATATTAAAAAAGGGAACAATAAATAAAATAAATAAAAATTATATAAAATATTTTATAAATAATTAAAATTTATAAAAATAAAGAAATAAATTAATATAAAATTATAATTAATTTAAAAAAAAGTGAAAAAATATTGTAAATGTATTGTGTGTATAAAGTGAATTCTATAAAAAAATAAAAAAAATCAAATATTACTTAAAAAGTTTACAGTGATTCAAAAAAGTGAAACATTTTAACCATTTTTTTTTTTTTTGGAAAAATTTTGATGAAGAATATATTTTTTGTCCAAATTCGTCTTTAAGAAAAATCAAATCTATAAAAATTTAAATTAAAATTTATTAAATTTCTTCCATTAAAGAAAGTCTAACGGTCGCCTATTTTCTTTATAAATCAAGGTCAAAGAGACGATAAACCCCAACATGACTTTTAAAAGCTGGCATGTGTCAGACTCAATGACTGCAAATATATTAAATTTAATTATATCCACAAAATATGATGTATAAGATAAAATAACGTAATCAGTTTTGAATATAGAAATATGATTTATATGCGAGCAGATATCAAGAATCAAAACTCAGTTTCACCAAAAATTGTTTCAAAAATATTATAATAAAATAGACAATTTTCATTTATAAGAGTTTGGATTCCATTCCATGGAAAACGTATGGGTCTTGCTATTTTTAAACCCAACTTTCATCATTATTTCCACTGATCAGCGATAACGATTTTTATGACTTTCGAAAATATTGCACTAAAATCTGTTTTTTAATTCAATAATATTTGAGATCGATGCTTCTTTTTAATTATGAATCCCGGGTTAATATTAAAGTAATGGTTTTTATATATTCCAATGCTGAGTCACTTTGGATGGATTTAACAACAGGATTGAAATCCTGATAAAGTATCAAAACCTTTTGAATTTAATTCAGATACAAATAATATTTCGTTACAAATAGGAATTTTCACAAAAGTTTTAAATTTTTGATTTTTTTTAAATGTTTTCTTTCGCAAAATTTAGAATTTTATAAAAAAATTTAAAAATTTATTTAACAAACTTAATTATTTTTGTAAAATTGAAAGTTTTCATAAAATTATTATTTTTTTCCTAAAATTTTTTACTTCTTCTGAAATTTTAATTTTTTTTTAAACTTTAAAATTTTGACTTAAAAAAACTTAGAATTTGGCAAAATCTGGAGTTTTTTGAAAAGAATATATATTTGAAAATTCATAATTTTAATAGAAATTAAGCATAATTAAACTTTTTATAAAACTGAAACTTTAGCAAAATTTATTTTTTTTTTTAATTCAGAAAATAGAAAATTTTTGTAAAAATTAAATTTTTTGCTAAATTTAAATTTCTCCTTTTAATTTTTTAAGTCTTGCTTCATTCAGATGTTATTTATATAATTTTTTCTCAATATTTAATTAATGTTTGTCAATTTTATTAAAAATAATGAGTTTATAAGTTAGTAATTTTTCAGAACTTTATCAAAAGTTAAGAATTTTTGTAAGAATTAAAATTGTTGTAAAATTTTAATCTTTAAAATATTGTGATTTTTTTTCAAAATTTTTAATTTATATAAAATTTATTATTATTTTTTTATTATTATTATTATTATTATTATTATTATTATTATTTTTGCACAATTTCAATCCCTGAAAATTTTTGATTAATTAATTTTTTTATTTAAAAAATATTGCAGGAATTAAACTTTTTATAAAGTTTAAATGTTTCCTGTCTTAAATTTTGTTTTCTTTAGAAAATTTTAATTTTTATGAAATTTTTAAATTTTATAGAATTTAAAATAATTTTAAAAATTTATTTACTGTTTTCCGGAAAAAAAATATTTTTTTATGTATTAAAAACAAATTTTAATTTTTTGATATTTAATATTTTAGAAATATTTTTTGTAAAATTTTCATTTTTAATTACTTTTCGTAAATTCAAAATTTTTAATATTTTTTTTTAATATTTTTTGGAGAAATTTTTTAAAAACACCTAAAAAGAAGTTAGCATTTTTGAAGAAAAATTGAAGTCTTGGTTAAAAATTTAGATTATGTAAATCCATTATCGTTCTATAATAATTTTTGTATTTCATTTGCATTAATTTTTTAATAAAAAATTTTAATTTCTAATAAATATTTTAATTCCGGGTGATAAATGATTTTTTTGTTGACTAAACTTTCCTGGGACCAAGTCTTAGTTTAATACACTGGAAAAAACTTTAATTGAAATTAAGCTTGAATATATTTGATTTTAGACAGTATTAATTTTTTCATTCAGTTTAAATTAAATATTTTTAAGTTTGGTTAAATAATGTTGTATATATTACAATCTTTAGAAATATTGTTGTTGTATAATGTTTTTATTTAATATCGGAAGATTCTTATGTGCACAATATTATATTATTTAAAATATTATTTCACTATAAAATGAAAAACATTTAATTTAAACTTTATGAAACAAATTTTTTCAATCTCAAATTTTCAATGTTGAATGTTATTTTCTTTCTGTGTATGTACTTCATCTTGAATCTGTAATATTTGAGAATATTTGTCGAAGTGAAGGGATGTTAAAAAAGTTTGTTAAATTTCTAAGACATTCCAATAGAAACAGTTTTAAATAATAAAAAATCCTTTTTAAAAAAAGATGGCTGGGAAAATATATGGGACAATTCATTAATTATTTAAGAAAATAAAAGTGTTTAAATCAAAAACAATTTTAATTGAAAACGTAATTTTTCGTAATGTAAATATATTTGTTTGAAGTTAAGATATGCAATTAATTCATTATATTAAAAAATATTATATTTATAAATGTATATAAAATTAACGGAAACACATAAAATTTATTAATTAACTTGTTAAAAAAAAATGTTTAAATAAAACAGATCATTTTCTGCTCTTAAATCGACAATGAAAACAATTGAAATGTATAAACAAATTATTCTCAATCACATAAAAATACCATAATTATTTGATCAACAAATCTATGATTTAAGTGTTTTATTTTAAAATTAATAAATTTTTCTTCTTCTTTTTTTCCTGTAATTTTTTAAAAACAAAATTAGCGAAGAAATTTAAATAAATAAATAAATAAATATTAAAAGAAAAAATTTAAATAAATTTAAATAAAACAAATGAAATGAATCTACAACCACATAAAAAGAAAATTCAAAATATATTTCATCTGTAAATAATAGAAAAATCAATCACATCATTAGAAAAAAATTATAAATACGAAAAAAATATAATAAAATTAATTAATAAATAATTAAAAAGAAAAATCAATAAATTTTTAAAAATAAAAGTTTTAAAACGCGTCCAGTTTCCTTAAAAGAAATAGAAAAAAAATAAATTAAACCGCTTTAAATACAACAAGAATTTAAAGTTTTTTTTTAATAAAGAAAAAAACTTTTTTTCTTCAAACAACCCGAACAAATCGTTCAGTCGTTCCGCTGTATTTATTCACTTAAATGATCCTGTATATTTATTATATTCACATCTAAACAAAAGCGAGAAATTCCTAATTAAACGTATTTAATCCTGTTTTTATTGAATTACCAAAAAAGAAAAAACAAACACACACATATATATAAACGTACCAGTACGGTACAAAAAGAAAAAAGGAAAATAAAACGTAAAAGTGTTAATGTGTAAGTGAGTGTCTGAATGAATGAATGAAAGATTGTAAACAGCAGACGAAAAAGAAGCGTCATTTGTGAGTGAGTGAGTGACTGAGTTAATGAATGTGCTCCACTCAAAAAATCTCTAAAGTTTCCGAATTGTTTAAATAGAGTTTAAACCATAATAAAAGCAACAGCAACAACAACCACATAATTACAACAACTACGTATATTGTAAACAACAACAATAAGAATAACAAATAAAAAAAATTCAAAAACAAAAAAATATTTATAAAAATAATAATAAATAAATAAAAATAAATATAAAATAAATTAATAGTTTGACATCGTTGATTGCATGCCATGTGTATGACGTGTCAATCTACACAAATGTGTGTTGCCGTACATCTGGTGTAACACAATTATGGCCGAGCGGTCGTCCTATAATTATCAGAAATTGGATATATTGACGGTAGGTTTATAACTCTATATATATATTTTTTTGTTATTATGCACTTCGTCTTATTTATAAAAATTATTTTTTTTACTACTTTTTTTTTTGAAAACATTAATTAAAATAAAGTTAGCAATCAATTACACATATACACATACAAATACGTATGTCACATAAAGCGGATATTAATTTTTACATATAAATTTTAATAACGGATTTGTAGTTATTAATGGAAAATGCATTTTTACGCATTTTTATTGCTATTTGAACTCAATAAAATAACATTCAATTGTACATGAGGTCTGAGATTAAAAAATTCTTAACATACATATTTGTAAAACGAAACAAAGCCACTAAATTAAAAATTTTATTTTTTCTTTATTTGATTGAAATTATTATTAGAATTTATAAAAAAGTATATATTTTTATAGCTTTAATCACTAGTGATTTAACCTTTTCGGAAAAACCTCCATTAACGTTTTTATAGTGTTTATATACCACAATTTTGAACACTCTTTTTGTGCTCTTCAATTCTCTTTTAACAGGAGCCCATTATCTCTCCACTGGCCATAACTCGAGGATTTGCCTGTCTTGATACAAATTCCGCATTATTGTTATTGTGCCACTCAAGGCCTTGTTTACCATAGTTAACCTTAACATTCTTTGATGTAAATTTCGGCATAGAGCTCGTTGAAACAAATGATTGAATTCTTTTGCTGTAGCTGCTTATTGTATGCCAAACCAAACACTGGTTGAGAAATTTTGACTGATTTTAAGTCCTTAACTTTTCTTCAATCCGAGCACTAACCTAACCACCAACCGGGCTTCTTTCCTACAGGATGTGTTGGGTGCTCTTTTGAAATTCTTGCTTTTAGGAACAACTATTTTTTCCAAGTATTACAGATCAATGACATGATTTTCTTTATAAAAAATTGTCTTTATGACAAAATTTGTCAAAAATTTTCTCTTTTTGACAAGTTTTTCAAAATTCTTCTCTTTATAGAATATTTGTCGACATTTTTCACCTTATAGAAATGTTATGCGAAAATTTCTCTTTATAAAAATGTTTTTCGAAAATTTTCTCATTATAAATTTGTTTTTTGAGAATACTCTCTTGTCGAAAAAATTCTCTTTATACAAATTTGTGCTTAAATTTTCTATTTATAAAGAATTTGTTAAAAAAAATCTCTTTAATAAGAAATTAGTGCAAAATTTTTTTACAGATATTTTTTATAGAGAACATTTTTTCCATAGAATTTTATAGAGATTTTTCTTTTTATACAAAATTTGTTGAGAATTTTCTCGCTATAGAAATCTTTCGAGAGTTTTCTCTTTACAGAAAATTTGTCGAGAATTTTCTCTTTAAATTTTTTTTAAAACTTTTTTCGATAGTTTTCTTTTCATATTTTCATAAATTTTAAATTTATAAATTTTTAATAAAAAAATGTCGCGGAACCTCTCTTGGAAAATTAATGATACATTTTTACAAATAACAAATTTGTCAAGAATTTTTAAGTGAAGAATTTTTTCTTAAGATTAAAAAATTTAAGAAACATTTCCGATAATTTTTTGTAAAGAGCAAATTTGCTAAAAAATTTCTCTATCAAGAAAAAATATAAAAAAATTTTTAATTGAAAATTTATATAGTTTTTAAAAAATAGAAACATTTTTATATAAAATATTTTTTAAAATTTGCTCTATAAAAATTATTCGCAATTTGTCAAAATTTGTTTTAATGAAGAAAATTAATAGACAAAAAAATTCAATATAACGATAATTTTCTTGTTATTCAAAATTCGGAAAATGTTTGTGTGTTTAAGGAAATTCGTATCTCTAGAAAATTTATTAAGAAAAAGTTAATCGGGCATATTAAAGGCATATACTATATACATATAACTTTTAAAAGAAAATCGATCGAGAATTAATTGCAAGTGGAAACTGTATCCAAATATAAAATTATTTAAAATCCGCCAGACTCAATAAAATATATAGAATTTGTATAATTTAAACTAAAATATATTAGAATGTTTAGAATGTGTACTAAAATGTGGATTTCTATTTTAAAAAGTATTTAAACTTAAAATGTAATTAACTCTGACTATAATTCACAAACTTATAAATTAATTTTAATTGTTTGTAACTAAAATAGGAAAAAGTTGTTTTATTCCACAACAGTTTCCATCAATCTGGGACAGTTGTTTTATGTCTTTTGAACTAAAAATGTTAAATGAATCTTTTAATTTATTTTCAAATAAATTATAAACTAAATAAAAGTTTATAATGATACAAATGAATTTTAATTAATTTCAATTATTATAGTGGAAATAAATTTACTGCAGTCACATGTCCTTTTTTATTTCAAACCCTTTTATGACATATTCCTTTTAACCCCCCACCCCTTTTTTTTAGGTTCTGCTTCGAAAAAAACGACAAAGTTTTTTTTTGTTTGTTTTGTTACAATTGAAAACAGTACTAAAAAAACAAATAAACATAAAACAACAACAAAATAGAAAAATATACGCATGTGTTTAAATTTTTTAATAACAAGTGACACCATGCAACATGCATTTTGGAGAGGAAAAAGATGCGAACTGTAGTAACTCATGTTGGTCATATCCGTATCTGGTCAAGCTCGGCTATTTCATACCCTACACCACCAAATTGTCAATTTTAATTGTTAGCTACAAAAAATTTAATGAACAACCCTCGCAAAATTTATTGTCTAATGCTAAAGAATGCAGCACTTTTATTATATGTGATTTATGTCTTTTAAAATGATTTCACGGGGATGTTATAAGGGAGCTAAAAAACCAATGTGCCAACCCTCGTAAAATTTTGAACATCAGTGTCTGTTCATTTTTATGTTTATCCTAATTTGACTAATTCTTAACAAAATAAATCTTACATATATGTGATATTTAAGCCTTTCAAAATTATATTAGGAAGGGCGATTGTATGGGACTTATGGGAAATAATGAACCAATTCTCGCATAATTTTGCACATCGCTTAAGATTACTATAAATTTTATTTGTGTCTAATTTGATTAAAATCGTCTTATATTTTGACCCCAATGGGGGCAAGGCGTTAAAAAAGGAGCCATCATCAGTTATTGAATAGACATTGTCCATGGGTCAAACTAATGACACATGCTGAATTTTTCAAAAATTGCGTCCTACATTTTGTTCACAAGATTAACATGGACAGACCAGCCGAAAGGACGGATATCGTTTTCTGAGTCGAACGACACACTTAAAGTGGTGGTAGCAATATTTTCTCTGTACGTTATGGTGGTGTAGGGTATGAAAAGGCTTAGGAGAGGGGGGTCTACTTAAAATAGGTTCAATTTTTTTGTTTGTTCTTTTCCTGTTATAAATACCATAAAAATATGTATCTCATAGTCGTTGTATTATTAACTAAAATATGCAGTATTTATGGTTTCAATGTTGTTAATAAATGACTTTTACATACAAACATGCAACAAAAAAAAAAGAATTATACAAAAAACAACGACAACATTTATACAGTGTAATACATAAACATATCAACATTTAATAGTAGACAGCTAAATGGAGCAATGCAACATATAAACATACATACATGTATTTATAAACATGTACATATGTATACATGTAACCCCTTGTTTAAGAACATACTTATATGTGTAAAATAGTATCAAATAAAGGGTAAATATAGCGAATTAAGAAGAAGTAGAAAGAGAAAATAAATGAACTTTTATTGTACAAACATGCACATAACACAACATACACGCACTTGCATACTCACACACTTACACTGTAGTTATCATAGTGAAAGTATGCCATGGTTCAAACGAGACTAAAGTTAAGTTATGGTGTGTATTTTAACTTTAGCTTTTAACTAAACTATTAAACATGCATCCATACAAACTTACATACATACAGATTTACACATACAAACATACCATACAGTGACATACAATGGGTCAAGGAATTTTGATTATTTATTTGAATTATGTCTGTGATAAGATTTTAATTTTGTAACAGTGAAAAATATTGTAACGTTTACGATCAGAGTGTTTCTGCAATAAAATTATTGTCAATAAAATAACTATAATTTGTTGGCCGCAATATATTTAAAAATATGTTCAACTAACCAACATATTATTGTTGATAAAGCAAACTATTGTTATTTGAACAAAAATTGTTTTTATTTTTAATTTTCAAAAAACATATAAAATAAAAATATTATTTTCAATTTATTTTGATAAACATAAAAAGGCAGCAGTTCAATATGACAGATATGGGTTGTAGGTCAGCAAAAAAATACTTAGTAAATTTGGAATTAAATTATGATATTATAAGGAGGGAGATCGGAAAATTCTTAACTTACATATATGTTAATAAAACGTTACCACAAAACCAACAGATTATTTTTATTTTATTGAAAATATTATTACAATTAACGGAACAAATTTTGAATCTTTTTCGAAAATCCTTCATTAACGTTTTTATAGTGTTTTTTGTCAGGTTAAAAATCTATCACAATTTTGAACACCATTTTTGTGCTGTTCAATTCTCTTATAGCAAGAGCACAATATCTCTACACTGGCCTTAGGTACGGGCAGTTTAAAGTATTTGCCTATCTTCGTACAAATACCATTTTATTGTTCTTATGCCAAAAGTGCTTATTTATCATTGTGACAGGATGCCACGTCTGGCCAAAAATAAGTGAATCCATTATAAACCTTATGAATGGAAACAGCCTTTTTTGTAAACATTCCTTGATATAAATTTCAGTATTTAAAAAACCCGTTGCAATAAATGATTGGCTTCTTTTTGGGTTGAAAATTGTATTTATGTTAAAAAATTTTCGATCTCAACTTTTGTATTAAAAAAGTATATAAAACAGATTATTAAAACATATTCGCTTTAGAATAAAATAAACGTCCAACATTGTATTGCATTTTAAATGAAAGTGTCTTTAAAACTATTCATTAATATATTTTTGTGGTGACCATATTTTTTGTAGGATAACCATATTTTATTGTATCAATACTATATTTACAATCATATTATGGTGACAACATGGAAATTTTTTAAATTATACATTTTTTAATACCCTTTAAACCCGTTATAATTTAATTTTATGACTTTTACAATATTTTAATGTCCTCAAAAGAAGTCCAATCACACAGATGTAAAATTGAACAAGGTAAATCCTTGTCAAGGGTCACTCTTAGCAATAACTCTAATAGTTTATCTAATCTATGAAGAATATATTCGACAAAGATCACTGGATAGTTAATACGTTAAAAAAGTTACAAAATTTTATTTGTTTACAGACTTTTTGAGGACGCATTAAAAGGGCCAAAAAACATTTTGTTAAACAGAACAAAAAACATTTTGTTAACAATATTGATTTTAGGTGCATCAGAAGTGGAATTGAATAGGAGGCAGCCTATTGTCTTCTCAATATAAACACAAAGGAAATTTTTGCGCACTAATTTTCTTCCTGCACTTTTTGACAATAAAGTCATTAAACGGATTGTAGTGTTGAAGATAAGTTCTTTGAAAAAGCGATAACTGTTTCAGCGGTACATTCCTAAGTGGATTTGTGGCACAAAATATCACGCAATTTTTGGAAACGCACCTACTGTCCTTTTATGATATAATAAAATAATGGAAATGATCTACTTATTGTTGCAATACACTTGGTGATTGATCAATGGATCAATACAATAATCCTATTGGTAACGAAGTGTTTGAGCTCATTAAAGTGTATTATCCGACTTATCTTTGGGGAATTTGATTGTCTTACATCACCATCTTAAAAACAATAGTTTAAGGCCAAATCGTTTAATTCCTTACACATCACCAGATAACATATTAAAGCTTCGGTTCCACTGTGCCCATAATATAAGTACAAGTGGTATTATTGCCGTTTAATATTGTGGTGGTTGGTTCAATATTTGATTGTTTAGTTGGTTGTTTTTGTGGTGGTATTGATGTTGATATTGTTGGTAGTGATGGTGGACTCAAGTTGCTGTTCAACAATACAAACATATCATATTCCCATTATTGTATTAAATATAAACGAACAAGTGTTCGTATCTCCCTTTAATAATATACTAATGTGTGTATGTGTGTGTTTGTGTGAGAACTTGGATAAAATGTGTGTTAGTAGTGACACAGTTTATTTTTACATTTTTTTTATCCAACTTTGTTTTTGTTATTTTATTCTTTACTCGTTCCATAATAAATTTTGAAATTTTACTTCACTGGTTTTTTCTCACTCTCTTCTTTACTCAGCTGGACTAAACCTTTATTATTAACATTTTTGTTGGCATTTTTAGCTTCTATAAATGATGTCGTCGTTGTTGTTTTTGTTGTAACCAATAAAAATTATATTGCAAAAAGAACTTTATATTCAGGAGGAATAAGAAGTTTAATGTTTTTTTTTGTTTTTGTTTTTGTTTTCTGTAATGTTTGCATGTATCAACCAAGAAATATTATAGGATTTTTCTTCATTTTTGCTTTGTTTTTGTTGTTGTTTTTTATATATCGTGCATGTGTTAACAAAATAGAAAGTATGAAATACAACAACAACAAAAACTTTCTATGTATAAAATGTATGAGATACAAAATATATAAAAAAGAAAAATTTATCAACAATTTTTGCCTATAAAATACCAACAACCAAAAGAAAAATATATGTATAAATGTGCACATTGCGCAAGGGTCGTTGGGTTGAATCGTTGGTTTCTAAAGTAGATTTTAAACAAGGCACACAAAAAAGCAAGAAACATATTTTAGCTTATTTTCCTTTTTTTGCATTATGAAATTCAACAAAATTTAAATTGTATGTATTTTTTTTAGAAAAAACCGGGTATATAAGAATAAGGAGTGATATCGAAAAATTATTAACATAAATACACACAGGAAATATATCAATGTAAAATTAATTAATTTTACTTTTTTTGCTTCATTGATAAAAAAGTTAATTTAACATTGTTTCACTGTAAATTCAGCTTCATGAGAATATTTTTGAAATTTTACTACATAAAAGTAATTTTAAGAAATTTATCGTAATCTAATTTTATATATTAATATCAAAAAAATCTAAAATGTACCAATATTATTTCACCACAAACGTAAAAAAGTTTAATCTAAATGGAAAAAAAATTATTCAATCTCAAATCAACTACGTACAACGTTGATTTTGCTTCATGTTTTTTTCCATGTGTATAAACTAAACTTACATTTATTTTTTTATGTGATTGAAATTATTACAATATTATTGTTCTTGTATCACTGAAGGGCTTGTTTACCATAACCAGTAAACAAGAATGACCAGTCAGGTTAAAATAAATAGTCACAGTATGAAATCTTATGAATGGAAAAATCCTTTTTGGTAAACATTCCCTGAAGTAAATTTCATTATTGGCTTCCTTTACTTTTCTTGCCATACCCAGAACTCCTTGGGGAATTTTGACTGGTTTTTTGTCCTAAACTTTTCTTCAATATTCTTCCGAGCATCAGCAATAATATTTTTTTGCCCAGGCTCTTCGAAAGTCTCCCTCGACATATGTTTCATTATCTATTATGCTGCAAGAATACTTTTATTTATAATTTTTTAGGACTCTAAAATTTTTACAGTGTTTCTGTTAAGAAGGTTTTGAGCCTTAGGTGTTTTGAAACTTGATTTAGCTTTAATTTTTCGTACCCAATAGTTCGAGTACTGAGATAACTGGACTGCTTTTCTATCGGATATGTTAGGAGCTCATTTGGAAGTTTTTTCAGTTTTTTGACTTTAGAAACATCATGTAGAATTTTCCTTGTACCTGCACCAGGTTTCCTATCAACGGATAACTTATCTCGGAATTATTTAATAACATTGGAAACAGTTTGACGGCAGACTTTTGAATGCTTGGTCATTTTTTTAGGACCAAGTTGGGGTTTCTCAAAGAAATGTAATAATTTTTGTACGTATTTTTCTGGTCCCTCATACTAATCACAATTAGAATATATTCTATTGATTATACATAGGTAACTCGATCAGTAAAATATAACGTGTGTTAAGAATTTTTTGATCTCAGTCCTTAAGAAAGAAAAATATATATTTACATATATTTATTTATTACTATGTTGCTACAAATACGGACGTGTTCGCTTTTTTTATTCTTATGACATGAAAACTCAAGGCAGAAAACGTTGCCCTTAATGGTCAACAATTAAGAAGAAAAGAATAAAACAACAGAAACAATAACAATAATAACAACAACATCAGCAAAATATAAAATGAGGTCACTTTCCGTATTTGACCGATATTTTTTCTATATTAAAAATAAGAAAAAAAAAACAAAATATACATAAATGATAAACGTTAGTTTTTTTTAAGAATCCATTATAAATGAAACAATTTTTTTCATCTTCGTTTTTTTTTGTTTGTTTGCATTTTTGCCACAAACATTCATACTTAATTTACCTTTGATTAATATTTATGTAAAATATGAAAAGTAAGAAAAAGAAGAAGTACAACAAAAAAAAAAACAACGAATATCATTAAACAAAACCTGAGAATAAACTCAAAAAAGATTTATTTAGACTTTTTGTATTTTAGTAAGTCAACTCAGGGGGAATGTAAATGTCTGATTGCGTTTGATTTGAATCTGCCGAAAGGTATAAAACTAAATTGTCCTTCTTGTTTTCTATGAAACAAAAACAAATATCCTTTCAAATTAAGACTACAAAACGTGAGAGTGTTTTTGCATTAATAAGTTTAAATAATTGAAAGTTGCACTTAAAAAGTTGTTATCTCCATCATTCCAAAATAATAATTACTCGAATAAGTGAGATCTGGGCTTTGAGATTGATATGCCAAAAACTTTCAAATTCATTTTTAATCCATCTTGCAACTGAGCATTGTCAGAATGGAAATCTTCTATATGATGTTTTTAGGGAGATAATTGTCATCGGTGCAGACCTCCTGCAATCCATTTTTAAAGGGTTCCGACATGCTAAATATCATTCAAACATCTCCCGGGTTCAATTTGATTGTATGACAATGGCAGACCCATTGCCATATAATTTTCTAGATTTTTTGAAACAATATTTATATAGAAATTTCTCAAATTCACATTCAATGCTTCGGGGATGATAAATTGATCGAATATTAGACTCAAAATCGGATAAAAGTCTTTTGATCTAGTTCCGAACTAGAACTGAAATAGAACTGAACTAAAACTCAACTAGAACTGAACAAGAATTGAACAAGAACTGAACTAGAACTGAACTAGTACTTAATTAGAACTGAATTTAGACTGAACTACAACTGAACTAGAATTGAATACGAACTGAACTTAAACTAAACTAAAACTGAACTGAAATTGAACTAGTACTGAACTTAAACTGAACTAGAAATGAACTAGAACTGAACTAGAACTCTAATTGGCACTTGAAATTGAATTTGAACTATAAAAGGGACTGAAACTAATCTACAGCAAAACTATGTTCTAATTCAATTTCCGTCTATTCAATTTCCGTCTATTCAATGAACCTATTCTATTTAATAAAGAATATGTCGCTTCGGTTGTGGAACATTATCATTATACATGTCCTCCACAATCTCAGTGAAGACTTATTATAGTGTCGAAAGTCAGATTAATATCAAATTAGTACATAATATTTATATTGCTTATAATGACAATGTCAAAATAGAATTTTTAATAAATTAAGACATTTTTAGTGAATTTTATTAAAAAATCTATAAATTCATTATTTCCGCAAAATTATAGAAAGACTGCGTATATGATACGAATACTTCCATAATAATATACATTAACATCCAATTTTGTTACGAAGAAATTATGAATTTTTATATAAACATTAAACTATTTTTATAATTTTACCCCAGAAAACCTAAAATGCTTTCTAAAAAATTAACTTTTGTTTAAGATTCATAAATAACATAAAAACGTTTAGAAATGTCCTTGATGTTTTGGAAAAAAGTTAGTCAGCATCATATTATAAACAATTTATATATATTTTATTCTTTATTCTGAAGTGGTATTCATAATTATAGACAAAAAATAATTTTGGTAACCAAAATATGTCATTATGACGCAATTTGAAAATAATAAATTTAAATTTTATCGTATAAAAAGCGTGAATTTGTCAAATTATAAAATAACAAAAAAAATCATAAATCCTTTTTCTGCTTGTTTTTATTATACCCTACACCACCATAGGTAGTAGAGCTATTATGCGCACCAACTTTAAGTATACTGAATAAGTTGATTCAGTATCACTCCCTGAATAAAAATATCTCAATTGTTATTCTAGCCCAAGAGCGATGCCTTTGGAAATTGATTATGATCGGTTCATTATTTCACATAGGTCCCATAAAAATGTCCCCCTAGAAAGGGGTTTTTGGCCAAACTTTGCGAAAATAAGTTTAATGATATTCTAAAACAATGCATCGTATTTAGCGAGTATGGATCAGGTAGTTCTCATAGGTTACATACAACAACTCTAATTAATATCACTTTTAAACTTATAGATCACATATCTTATAATTGAGCATAGTAGTTTTTGGATATATTATATCCACTTATATATATCCAAAAAACTACTATGCTCAATTATAAGAGGGTCGGTAGGTAAATTTTTCCAACTGCCATATCGCCCTCCAAAAAAAAACTCCTTTAAAATGCATACATTTCACATAAATATTGGTATTATAATAATCTATTGCACACATAAGGATAAAGAAGAAAAGTAAATTATACGGGGGCCGTTCATAAATTCTTCGTACAACTAATAATGTGGTGTAGAGTATTACATAGTCGATCTTTCCCGACTTTAAAACTTTTACTTGTTAAATATTGAAATTATTGATACATATTGGTGATACTTCATACATATAGAAAGAAAATGATATGAATACAATTTAATATTTATCAGATTGTTTTAAATGTTTATAAAAATATATTTATTTAAATAAATATCACTCTTTTGTATGTATACAATATTATAACAATGTATTTATTTATGTGTTAGTATGTGTTTAAAGTGCAATAGAAAAAAATGCATGACATAGATATGGAAAACAATAAAAATTATATATTTACTCATACACATATTAATGCAAATATTTACTTATATATACATTATATATGTACTTTATTTTATTATATATGTATGTATACATGCATAAATAAGTATGTATGTGTATAAGTATATAGTTTATAATGTGGTTATTTGTAAAATACAATATGAAATATTTATTTATTTTTTTTCTTTTTTTGGCATTTTTGTTATAACATATTTTTGTTATTGTTGTATCGCTTTTTAAGAATAAAAAAGAACTGGAAAAAATACAACAATAACAAAAAATTACATCATTTGACAATAAATCATTGTTAATTGCTCACTAGAGAGAATGAATATGTTCAAAAATCCTTTTGTTTATCATTCTATGCCAAGTTATAGAAATAAATATATATCTATGTATTCTTACATATACATATACATATCCTATAGCATATTTATAAATTTGTGTATTTGTTAGCGTTTATTAAGTATGTGTGTGCGAGTATGAGAATACATAAAATAATAATAAAAAACGGCTGAAAAATGTGCTAAAATCCTAATGAATCAGTGACATTTGCATAAAATATGCAATTTTACGCAAATAATAAACACACATATCACATTTATATACGAGGATAATTTGAAATTTGTTTTAAAATAATTTATACTATAAATTATAAAATATTTTTTTTATCAGAAATTTTGTAATGATATATTTGAATACATTAAAGTAATTCACATCTTTATATAGCTGAGTTCTAGTTTAGAACTAGTTCAGTTCTATTTCATTTCTAGTTCAGTTCTAGTTCAGTTAAGTTCTAGTTCAGTTATATTCTAGTTCAGTTCTAGTTCAGTTCTAGTTCATTTCTATTTCATTTCTAGTTAAGTTCTATTTCAGTTAAGTTCTAGTTCAGTTAAGTTCTAGTTCAGTTAAGTTCTAGTTCAGTTCTAGTTCAGTTAAGTTCTAGTTCAGTTAAGTTCTAATTCAGTTAAGTTCTAGTTCAGTTAAGTTCTAGTTCAGTTCTAGTTCAGTTCTAGTTCAGTTATAGTTCAGTTTCACAAAGAAATTCCTATTCGTAATAATACTATAATTTATCCTCTCTCATTGTAAAAGCTTTTCTATGTGCCCTCCTACCTATACTACAAAGTTTCTACGCATACAAGTAAATATATTTTATATTTACTGCAACCATTTACGATGATATTGAGGATGTAGCAACTCATGCTGCTGGTGGTGTTGGTTCATAATTTTGAGCCAACCAATATGCTGGTGTTGATGCTGATGATGGAGACAACGATGACATTATTTTTGAGACAACTAAATGCTGGTTAGTCACTCATTTTATAAGGCTGGATCATATCAGTGTTTGCCAAAGGAGAAAAAATAAAAATCAAACAATAAACAAACAAAAAAATTTAGGTTTATGGGGTATTTTCCATCTATAGAAATTATTAAACATCCGAAATAAAAATGTTTAAATTCAAGGATTTTATTGTATTGGAATTTAACTGTAGGACAATAAAAATATAGGAAAAAGGGGTAAATATAAATACAAAAGGATTAGTTTTTATATATACATTCACAAACACATACAATCGTCAGTAATATAACATAATTTTATATAGAAAATATTGGTTTCCTTAAAGTTGTAACTAACTGAGTCACTGGTACGCACTCAAACACAAACACGCAAACACTCTTACTCTTTATTATTTTTATTATTAGGAAAATGAATGATTTTATACAAGTGTTTGTGAGTGATGCTGCGGCATTTGTATTTGTAGATGTGTACGCATGTTTAAGTGTTCATATTTATACACTAGTGACTAGTTAAGTAGTATGATGTTTTTAGACATTCCGGCTCCCATTTTTAACACATCCACAATTGACATTCCTATTTACTTACAACTTCCTTCTTTTTCTTTCTTTCTTTCATTCTTTATTTACTTTTTTATGAACAATGTGTTTGAGAGTATGTGTGTTTCAGTGTATATGTGTTGGAAAATCTTTAACCTCCTTTAAGGAAAAAATATTTGTATTTTTGTCAATGGCTTAGCGCCAGTATTACTCGACATCTTGACGCTTTTCGATTATAAATTTATTTTAGTATTAAAACATGTGCCATTTCACTTGTGATCTTTTCAGCAGGCGTTTGGGTTCAACACTAAAATTTCATTTTTTACGATAAGAATGTTGAAAAAAGATTTTTGCTACCGATAGAAATTTCTTTATCTTTAATTTGTTTAGATTAAAAATAACCACAATAGAAGTTTAGAATTTATGATTAATTATAAACAAGTCTGCCTGCTTATTTTTAATATAAAGAAATATAAAATTGACCACAAATTGTGAGCATAAATAATACTTAAATTTTATTAAATTAAAATGGAAAATTTTTAATAGATTTTTTTTATATATAAAATGACAAACAATGAGATGTTTGGTTATTAACAAAAATCTCTATTAAAAATTTGTCTGATATAAAATTTTTAATTTTATTTTAAATAATTTTACTTCCATTTGTTCAAATGGAGGTGATTTAAAGCATGAGCATGTGATAATGTTATATTTGAAAAAAGAAAATAATGCAAAGTCTACTATGCTTACTATTTTTAGTATGAAATATAATATTTTCTTAAAAAATAAATTTCTGTGATTTTTAAGAAAATATAAACGCGAATTCTTAAAAACGGCCCATTAATACGTCTACACCACTGTATTGTTACTCTACCAATCTAAAATTTTGAATGACTAATTGGGGAAAAGAAAGGTCCAGGGTATTTTGTGAAGCCTACGAAAATTGAAGGCATATTATAAATAACTATAAAAATCCTTTTCGTACGATTTCTATTTTTCCAAATTATCTGTATTTTTATAAAAAATGAACAGGAGAACAACACAACATAGTCAGTTCAGTTCGACTATTATACATCCTCTACCATATTGTAATGATTATATGGTTGATTTGGAAAATATGGAACGATTTCTTATTTAAATCATTGTTTATGGGTTACATGATTTATAGAAATATTTATGTAAAATGTATTTATTTTTAAGTGATTTTTTAAAATTTATATTATATTTAAATTTTGTTTTAAGATTTACGTCATTTAAATGAATTTGAAAAAAGGGTCTTGTATTGATGTATTAGTCTAATTTGGTACTAAACATATTTAAGTAGTAATTTAAAAGTTGCTCGAGGAAATTAATTTTTAGTATTTTTTTCTGAGTTAAAAATCCCATTCCAGGAGAATGGGATTTGAAATGGGATTGAATAAAACTTCAAGTTGTTACTAAAGATTCAAATTTTCGTTAAAAATTCAAATTTTCTTAAAAGTTCAAATTTTCGTTAAAAGTTCAAATTTTCATTAAAAATTCAAATTTTCATTAAAAAATACAATTTTCATTAAAAAATCAAATTTTCATTTAAAAATTTTCATTAAGAATTCAAATTTTCATCAAAAATTCAAATTTTCATTAAAAATTCAAATTTTCATTAAAAATTCAAATTTTCATTATAAATTCAAATTTTCATTAAAAATTCAAATTTTTATTAATAATGCAAATTTTTATTAAAAATTCCAATTTTCATTAAAAATTCAAATTTTCATTAAAAATTAAAATTTTTATTAAAAATGCAAATTTTCATTAAAAATTCAAATTTTTATTAAAAATGCAAATTTTCATTAAAAATGCAAATTTTCATTAAAAATGCAAATTTTTATTAAAAATTCGAATTTTCATTAAAAATGCAAATTTTTATTAAAAATTCGAATTTTCATTAAAAATTCAAATTTTCATTTAAAAATTTTCATTAAGAATTCAAATTTTCACTTAAAAATCAAATTTTAATTGAAAAATTGAAATTTTTATTAAAAATGCAATTTTTTATTAAAAATGCAAATTTTCATTAAAAATGCAAATTTTCATTAAAAATGCAAATTTTCATTAAAAATTAATATTTATATTAAAAATGCAAATTTTCATTAAAAATGCAAATTTTAATTACAAATGCAAATTTTAATTAAAAATTAAAATTTTCACTTAAAAATCAAATTTTTTTTTAAATTCAAATTTTCATTAAAAATTCAAATTTTCATTTAAAAATTTTTACTAAAAAGGCAAATTTTCATTAAAAATTCAAATTTCCACCAAAAACTCAAATTTTTACCAAAAACTCAAATTTTTACCAAAAATTGAAATTTTCAACAAAAATTAAAATTTTTACAAAAAATTCAAAATTTTACCAAAAATTAAAATTTTTGAAAAAAACAAATTTTCATTAAAAATTTAAATTTTCACTAAAAACTCAAATTTTGTACCAAAAATGCAAATTATCACTGAAAAATTCAAATTTTTACTAAAAAAAAATCAAATTTTCACTAAAAAATAAAATTTTTAAAAAACGTAAAATTTTTTAATTTAAATTTGTCACTAAAAAATAATATTTTTTATAAAAATTTAAAGAGGCAAACTAATTTTTCACTTATTTTCCTTTATGAAATTAAAAATTTTAGCAAACAAGTAAAATTTTATTAGTTCCCAATTTCATAAAATTAGCTATAAAAGTTTCAGATGTGTGTTTAAAAGTTTCTTTTAGCAGAGGGATACCACTTTCTCGTAACCAATCCTGAATTTATGCAGTCAATAATTAAATTTCGTGAGAGTTTCCGTATAGTTTTAGAAATATTAATATCATATGTCTCTTTTAAATAAAAAATGCCCCATTTAAAAAGTTTATAATGCGTGACATTTTCCACAAGAGACAATATCAGAACTTTGACAAATTTGATAAAAAATGAATAAGCCCTTTGATCATATCAGTATATAATCTTTTTTATATATCGATTTGGTCGATATTAATAGGAAACTTCTAAGTTATGTCAATAATTTCATCAAATTAAACCCTGCATACATATATATACACAGACAGACATATATGCAGATATTTTAGTAATAATTATTAAATACCAGAATAAACAAAATTTATCTCATTATGGAACCATGATCCGAAAAAACGAAAAAACTTAAATCCTTCTTCCATCACGAAACTCATTTCCAAAATCAAATGATTTCTGATTTCATTTAAGAAAAAACAATTCCTTTCTTTTCATTGAAATTAACAAACAAACAGAGTCATAAAAACAGGACATTGAATAAAAATTTGTTAATAAAATTTAATTCAACTGTAGACAAAAGTAAATATGTATGAATTGTTTTTTCGTTATTCTCTATTTTATTTATTATTTGTTTGTTTTTGTTATTGTTTTCTTTTTTTCTTCTAACATATTGACGTGTGTTTTGGTGATTTTATTTTATATATTTCTTCTCGTTGTTTTATATCGACATTATGACGTCAATGTTTGATTAAAAGTCCTAAAATATAAACTCCAATAAATTAGACACGCTGAAAAGCATTTAGTCATGGAGCTTTAACAGTCCTCCCAATAATAGTAATAACAATAAAAAATATACGTTAAAGTAAATAACAACAAATAAACTATAAAATTTTGAGATTATTTTTTTGCAACAACACACACACACATAGATACATATGTATTTATAAATCTCAAATATATAAAATTTTATTATGCTGGTAAATTTTGTTAAAACTAAAATCACTTTTAATCAGGTATCGTTTAGATGGAGTCATATAGCATGAGAGAGCATTAATCACAACGAAAATAAGCAGTGATTTTTGTATAATGATTTTGGAAGTTATACCAATTTATTAAACGAGTTAAAATCGAAATAGTTAATTTAAAAACTAAATATCTCAGTTTACCTAAAAGACTGCCGTAAAGTATGCTATAAATATTATTTGTTTACACAAACATAACAAACATGTGTGTAATAAATATCTGTAATTTCTCTATGTAATGAGTAAATTTTGTCCTCTTAGATTGCTTCTTTTTATTTATTTTTTTTAATATTTTTAATATTTAGTAAGAGAGATTTAAAACCGAAGAGAACAAAGAGAGAGTACTTCGAGAGTTATCCGCTCTAGAAAAAATTACTTTCATGCGTAAAATTTTATAATTTTAAAAATACAAAATTAACTTTTCCTTTCAGTAGAATTAATTTTATTTTTATAAGGTTTTTTGTCATCTTCCACTTGCGACTTCATTAATTATATATGTATGCCGCTGCTGTCATACCCACATCCACAACAATTTATACAGCTCAATTAAAATTGAAGTTCTAAGAAGTGTTCAGTTTGAATATCGCAAAATTGGTCCAGTAGAAAAAAAATTATATACAGATATCTGGAACAAACTTTCAAAATTCAAACAACGGCTGTTTAATTTTCTTAAAATTTATTTTAATTTTCTTGAAATGATGCACGTTGATATTTCCTCTACTGAAAAATACTACTTTGAATAGGGCATAGGAGAGATGTATCCCCCAGGATATATTTCACGAAATTTGAAACATGAAAAACTCTTTTAGGACGCTTTATTGTATTCCTTAGAATATACGGATATGACACGAGGAAGTGGTGTCCCCCTAACAAAATAAACTTTTAAATATCGCATATCTCTGAAACTGTTACGGTAAATTAAATGAAATTTGGGACAAACAAATATTCGAATATTGAATTCCAAAATGATAACCCCTTAACAATCGCTATTTTTGATATCGTATATCTCTGAAACTCTTACAGGAGATTTAATTGAATTATGCGCTTGCATGAAGCGATAAGGGCAAAATAGTATATACAACGTTATTTTGGGATGGAAATGGGGACAGTGGTATATTCTCTTTCAAGCGGAATCTTCAATATGTTATTAAAATTATTTCTAAATCTAATCGTGGTGAAGGGTATTTAAGATTTGGCATTGTATTCTTACTTGTTTAAGTCTAATTTTTAATCAAAATCTGTTTATAAATGTAGAATTGGTGAATCTGTAATATTAGCATATTGTAATGACACTGTTTCACGATTTATTATACATTTCATAATGTCATTTCATTACATTTCAAAATTCTTTTTTAAGTGTTCGTACAGAAATATAGAAAATAATGATCTCTCCGGAGATGTCTCATTTATAATTTGCATGAGATCTTTGTATTTAATACATTAATTTTGATATTTTCTAATTCCGATATTGTTATGCTTCTTAACAATTCCGTTAGGTTCAAAAATCAGTGTGCTATAAGACATTTTTCACGTGATTGAAATAAAAAGGGGACTCTGTGGTTTTCATTCTATGAGACAATTCGGAAATTATATTGGGATCTAAATTATTCTACATGAGCTTCGTTTCGTTTATCTTTAAAGAAGTATTACCATAATACATCTCTTCCGAAATACTTATTTTGATGTATTTTTATATTGTTTTAATAATTAGTATGTCTTTGATATCTGTGAAATATAGACACGAGGGTGAAGGATTATGAAAATTACGGACTACAAAGGTTTGAGTTTACTTTGATTGTTATATGAATTGAGTGATGATCCAATTAAGATCAGAACTTTCAAGTTGTAACAGTTTGTTAACATTGCTTATGTATATAGGAACTATTGTACACATTGGGTCTGAACATTTCCCTTATGTGGTATGGGAAGTTGGTCAGTTGGCGAGATCAATTCAGTGACCCATAAAGCTTTTAGATTATATATTGAGCACCAAACCCTACTTGCAATGCAGTTAATTAAATTAATAATGGCGTCTTCCAGATTATGGGCTTTTGAATCTCATAATAAACATTGCAACATTGAATTTTTCACTTGAGCATCTTCTACAGTAATCGGGTATTTCATGTATAGAGACATATGTCCAGTCAAGCTATTCCCAGTATAGCTACTAGAAAGTCTAGTACCGATTTTACTTTGTGTACAATTGGGTTTTGTAGCAAACATTTCACTCTGTAACTTTTTGGAATTGTCTTCAACTTCGCATCAAATGGTCATGTCTCATCTAAGCGTTATGCTCTTTTTAAATTGCTTTAAATTTTCTTCTTTATTTTTCGAAAACTTTATGAAGATTTAATTTTGCGATCCCAAAATAAAATAAAGTCATATAACTAAAACTCTTTATTATTTTCATTTTTAATTATAGGTTGGCAGCGGCTCAGGAAGCGGCGCTAGCAGGGCATCAACAGGGCTCCACAAGCGGGGGGCACTCGGGTCGAAGGGGAGCCCATCGCTTAGCTGATAGAATGGGTGGCCCAAAGAAAGAGGAAACACCACCTGGTGGTGGTCCCACATCATTATTTATCCTCACCGAGGATAATCCAATTAGAAAATACACACGTTTCATAATAGAATGGCCGCCCTTCGAGTACACTGTGTTATTGACAATCATTGCCAACTGTGTTGTGTTGGCATTAGAAGAACATTTGCCTGAGTGTGATAAAACAGTATTGGCCCAAAAGCTGGTAAGTGAGAAAAAAAACAACAACAATAACAACAGCAAATAAAAACTAATAATAGAAATAAAACAACTAAACGATGTAAATTTTATTGCCAAAAAGCGAATGTAAACAAAAAAGAAAAAGAAAAACAATTAGAAATGTGAAACAGCTTAACACAATTACCGTTATGTATGAATTATATTTAGAAATTTCTAAATGAAATCTAAATCTCTTGGCAATTGTTATCAATTAATATTTAATTGAAATAAAAATCTAAAACAAAGAAGAAAAAGTATTGAATAATGAAATAAAAATCTTTTGTTTAGGAAAAAACGGAGACCTATTTTTTATGCATTTTCTGTGTAGAAGCATCGCTCAAGATCCTTGCCTTAGGTCTAGTTTTGCATAAACACTCCTACCTCAGGAATATTTGGAACATCATGGATTTCTTCGTAGTAGTAACGGGGTAAATATTGATACAAAATAATCAATTAAAATAAATTTTTATTTTCATTAAATCACACATTTAAGTTTAGTTGTTAACAATTTCAATTTATTTCAATTGATTTTGAATTTTATGGAAAAAAAATTAAAATTTAAAATCATTTAAATTGTTTGTTTACAACTAAACTTTTTGTTTGAGTGTAATTATTTTTATGTTTTCTATTTTTATTTTGATTTCCTGTTTTACGTTGGTGTGTGAAATGTATGCGTGAGAGAGAGTGTTCTTATTTATGTGTGTACATTATTGTGAGCGAGTGTTTGTGCAATTTGTTCTCTCTTTTAAAATAACAAAAGACTCTCCACAGCTTTAAGTCTCTATAATGAAAAGAAGGAAAACAAACAATTTCTTTTATTTTCATTTTTTTCAATTCTTTTTTTTCGTTTTCTTTAAATGACAAGTTGTCTTTGTCTTTGTTTTTGTGTTTTGAAGTTTACTTTTTATGTTTATTTTCATTTTTTTATTTTGCAAATGTTGTGCTGTGTTTTTCTTCTAACATTTTCTTTCTCTCTTACGTCTATTACTGTCTTTTATTTAAACTTTCTCATTATGTTCTTTTTAACTTTATTTCCGGCAATTTGATTTCTTTTCTCACTTTTTTGTTTATTACATTTTTGACATTTTGATTTTCTTTTTAATTTCAATTATTTTCTCTTTTATTTGTTTTTTCATTTAATTTTTGCTCCTCCTGAAACTGAAATTTATTTTTTCTAAACAAACAAAAAAATGAAACAAATTACTACCAATTAACGGTTTTACAACTTTATCTCGCGTGATCGTTCGATCTCCTCGTGTGTGCTCGTTAATGCAAACGTGAAATGTTATTAAACGTTTAAATTAAAATGGTGGCCCTTTTTAGAGCCATGACAATCTTTGCCGAGGCCAATATAGATGTCGATCTACGAATGTTAAGATCATTTCGTGTTTTAAGGCCGTTAAAACTTGTTTCAAGAATTCCAAGTAAGATTTTCCTCTCTCATATCAGAAATCTTAACTAAATTTATTCGTAGGTTTAAATATTTAAAACATACATTATTCAAATTAGTACAAAATTATTAGGTTCTAATAGTCTTAAAGCTAAAAAAAATATTTTTTAATAAAATTTCAGTATACTTTTTTTGTCTAGTAACCGCTAGGGTCTCATTATCTAACTTTTTTTCGAAAAACTTTTGTAGATTTCATAAAATCAGAACGATAATACATATAATTAGTTTAGTATTATTAAATTGGCAAATATAATTAAATGTGTGATTTTAGAGGTGTCTTTAGACGTGGTATTTCTTGGGGTTATTTTAATGTCGATATGAAGGTATTTGTATTGTTATACTATAGAAAATTGAAATACATTAGAGTCCCGCTTTGCTTCGTTAATAGGAACCGGAGAAACGCGAAGTATCTTTTCCAGATTGGAGTGGTGTGACAATTTCAACTAATTCATTTATTTTATCACTGTCTCAATTGCAAATTGTTCCTACTGTTGTGGATGCTAGTTCAAGAGCTCTTCCTATATTAAAAGCCTATTCTCCCGATTACAAATGTTTTATTGCTTCTTATTTAATTCCAACATTATTGTATTTCTTTTGCTTTGGCTCCTGAATGTACCTTGGCGAATCACACTACATTCTTATTATAACTAGTTTCAAGAACTACTTATATAGAAAAGAAAACGAAATTCTCCCTCATTTCACGCAACTTGAATATTTAACGTACCGGTCCTAGTGACGGAAAACGAAATCAAAATGACGCAAATCGAACCGATACAAATCGCAAATCGTAGTGACGCAAATCTACTTTTTTCAGTTCTTAAAGCGACGCAAATCGAAACGACGCAAGTCGAGGCTCTAATGTAATAATCTAAAATTATAGTTGGCTCTATTGATTACTATTTCAATCCATTCATATTGACACATAAATGCCCAATATATATTTTAAACAATATCTCTTTTTTAATAATGTCATTTTTAGATAACGGCGACTGAATTAGTGAATATTTATATAAACGTGTGTGTGTTAAAATAATATTTTGATTCAATTTTTATAATATTTTCTTTATTTTATAGTTTTTGTAGCTGAATATGTTTTATAATAAAAACAAATTTGAAACAGTTTTTTTATAAAATACAGAGATTTTAATTTTACAATTAAAACCAAAAATCGAAAAATTAATTAAAGTACTTATAATAAACAGTTATTTCATGACAAAGCTTAAGTGAAAATCTGATCATACAAAAGTTCCCTCCAAAAGCTTACAAAAAAAGCAGTACAAAAACTCTGAAGTTCTTTCAATCGGGAAAAAATTATAATATTCTGATAATATTTATAACGATCAAGATTTAAAGAAAAAGATCATATTGATCCAAATTTGACGAGCATTTGTCCATAATATATGATAACTTCAATAAGATTCGGAATTATAAATACACACAGAAAACAATCATTATGCAAAATCAACGTTGAACGTAGTTGATTTGGATTCAATCTAAAATTTTTTCTTTTAGTTTCAATTAAACATTTAAACGTTTGTGGTGAAATAATAGTGTACATATTAGAATCTTTCGATATTAATATATAAAATTAAACAACGAAAACTTTTTTAAATAACTTTTGATTAGTAAACTGTATTTAGTGTGAAATAATGTTAAATTAACATTTTTTATCTATGAAGCAAAATCATAATTGAAAAAAGTAAAATTATTTCTATTTTAGTTAATTTAACATTGATTTTTTTTCTGTGTGTAAACCAAAATTTACAACATAATTTTGAATTAGGGTCGTACTTTTTATTCATATTTTCATTATGACTAGAGAAGCGTGTCGTAAAAATGTCCCGAAGAAGAAATGTACCTCAGATTTTCTCTTAGAAATCATATATCATTTGTCTCAAAAGTAACCATATAGTTTTATCACAATAAAAATTGTATTTAAGATTTACCTTGGAGCAGAAAGTGATTCTGAGTTCGTGTGACTGATTACTTTTGAACCACCCTAATATATTGTAATATAATCTATACTATTCTATGAGATGGTGCCAGTATTGCCAATTCTTTAAGAGCATAAGTAGCGAAGAATTTATTTAATAAAATTTTTAGAGACTGATTTACCGCTAGTTACAGAAATTTGTCAACATTTAACCAAGATTTGTCGAGGTACTTCCTTCTTAAGTGCTTTATAGACACTTTGACGTGTTTATTCATTCATTGTGAAGCCAAAATAATGGAAATCGTGAAGTTCGGAAATTTGAAAAAGTACAAAAAAAGTCACACGCAGTTGAATTTTTCGCAATTTACGACAAAATTCACACTTACAGTAATACTGGTGATTATCTGAACATTCAAGTGAATAACTTAAAAATATTTTTAAACGTAGACTTAACGGATTTACAAAAATAAAGTCTGCTCTTTATCTAAAAACGGTTTCAAATTTGTTAATGTTAGATGCTAAAAAAATTAGTTTATTAGATTTAAGAATAAAAACTTTAATTCAATAGAGTTTTTAATAAATAACGACATTTAACTCTCAAAATAAATATTTAAATATTTACAAATAATATTAATATTTCATTAACAAAAATTAAAAAAAAAATTAACACAAATAGTTGTAAAACAAATTTATTAATTTATTAATTTAAGTTCATTTTTTAGTTTTTCTCATAATTCAAACTATAATTTTCATAATATTTAACTTCATCTGCTTGGGTCTCTTAATTTTTCACCTCCAAAAACACTGAAAAATGTGTGTGGAATTATTTTTCATTTGAAGACTTTTTACATTAATTTTTTCTAAATTTTTTGTTTTGCTTTAAATGTAGTTTTTAAACATACAAAAAAGTACGTTTTAGTTATTTTTATAAAAATATTATTTTCTCTTTATTTTATTTTATTTAATTATTAACCAAATAAATGTTAAAACTTTTTTAAAACATAATTTCTATGTTTTTTAGTAAAAATTACTGCCAGTTGAATTAAAAAAATTATTAAATAAAAAATATTTGTATTTTTTTAATTTCTTTTTTTATTTAAATTCAAAATAAAAATATTTTCGAAATATTGCTAAAATCTCAAAAACTAAAAAAAAAATAACAAATAAAATTCAAATTATAAAAATCAAACGTCATATGAGCAGATTCATGACACAATTCCCACAATTAGGGCCCGAAGTAGATCTAAGAACTCTTAGGGCCATACGTGTGCTAAGGCCCTTAAAATTAGTCTCTGGAATTCCTAGTGAGTAGTTAATTAGTAATTAATATTTAAAATAATTTTTATTTGTAATTTTTATCGAATAAAAATATTTATTAGAGTAAATTTTATTCATAAAAATATTTTTAGTTGTAGTTTTTGAAAATAAAAAAATTATATTAAATTTAGTCTTTTTTGTGTTTATAAATAGAAAAGTAGTTAAAATATTAAATAATTTTATAAAAAAGAAATTTAAAAGAATTTATACTAATATATTTTTTTCTCTTATACTTCTTTTCCTCTCTTTATCTCTTGTTTGTGTGTGAAATGCAAAATTTAAATCTCTTCCACAGGTTTACAAGTAGTTTTAAAGTCCATTATAAAAGCAATGGCACCGTTACTACAAATTGGTCTCTTGGTGTTGTTTGCGATCGTTATATTTGCCATCATTGGACTCGAGTTCTATTCGGGTGCTTTACATAAGACTTGTTATAGTTTAGAAGATCCAAGTATTTATCATTCCAATTTATATTAAAAAAAGCTTTTTACCTTAAAACACATTCTCTTTTATTTCTCTGTATATCTTTCTTTTTAGTATAGATTCATTAAAATTATTATTTCTCATTGTTACAGATAAGCCTGTGAAAGAAGGTGAATCAGAAACACCGTGTAATACGGATAATGCCACAGATAAGGCCGGTGGTTCATATGTATGTAATTATAACACGAGTATGTGTTTGGAAAAATGGGATGGACCAAATTCTGGCATAACTAGTTTTGACAATATCGGTTTTGCCATGTTGACTGTATTCCAATGTATCACTATGGAAGGCTGGACAGCAATACTGTATTGGGTAAATGCCAAAAAATAGGCCAAATATTTTCTAAACCTAACAAAATCAAAACTAACAACTAAGGAAATAAAAATCAAGCAAACTTTATCCAAATAATTCTAACTAATAACTAAGAGTATCGTAAAAAGCTCTGTGATGTACATAATATCATTAAAGCTTTCAAAAACTTCTATGCTAAAATAAAATTTCATTGCTTTTGTTGAATTTGTGCAGTAATTAAAGAACAAGAAAAAAGTCATATAAATTAAAGAGAATTTATAAAGCTTATAAAAAGCTTTTCTCCCATACAACACCAGAAATAAACATATTCTAACAAAGTGTAATATATATAGAAAGCTTTCTATTTGTATTACTAAAACTTTCTTTACATTTAAGTTGGATTTTAAATAAATTTTAAAGTTCCATATATGGTTTTCATAAAAAGAAAAGCTTTTTGTAAAAGCTTTTTTCCCTTGAGATCATATAAAAAGAACTTTTGAATTATTTCTATTTTCCCGCTTAAACCAAGAATTTCTTCTTCTTATTCCAAGCATGTTGTTGTAAATTATTCTTCATAAATTGTTATAAATATAATTTTTTAATTAAATCAATTAAACTCTCAACATCAATTCTACGTTGCCATATTTTTGTTAAAAGTTTGTATATTCGTTCTCGTTCCTTTGTTGCATTTTATTCTTTCATAAAGATAAAAGTGTGCTCTTTCTCACTTTCTCACTCTCTCTCTCTCTATGTTTCTTTTACAAAAAAAAACAAACATATTTCTATTAAATAAAATTTAAGCTGAGTTCCTTTTTGTAAAATATTTCTAACTTTTTAACTACTTAAATTCATTTTTTTCGTGCGTATGTGTGTGTATAATAATAATTTACCTAATACAGAATTGCCTATCGTTTATCGGTAGCGCTCTAATTTTTTTTTATTGCTAAACAAAAAATAGACCAAAACTTATATTTTCTTTCATTTCATTTACAAATCCATATTTATGAAAACGAATAATATTATTCGAATAAAGTTCTTTTTGGTGCATTTTCAATTAAAAAATGAGTTATACGATTAGATTATTGAAATTTTAATTAGTGAAGTTTTAAAATTTATCAAACAAAATTTTAGGGATATTTGGATGAACAACGCTTTAGTTAGCACGTCGAAAGCTTTTTCTTCAAAGACACCCAATCAAGATTTTAAAATTTTAATTATAGATCACAAAAAGGCTTTTTAAAAATTATCCAGGAATGATTTTTCTGTTTCAAATTAAAGAAGCCTGTTTTCAAAACAAACTTTTGGCTACGAATTCTGTTCAAGACATTTTCAAACTTAAACCGAATAAAATCTATTAATAACACCTTGTTCTCAAAAAGCTTTAGAGAAACTTTTGAGCGTTTTATAGCTTTATCAACTACCATAGATCACACAAGCGTTTTTAGAATATTATCCATGAAAGCTAACGAATTCTATTTCAAACATTATGAGCCTTAAAATAGACAAAGTCAATCTTGTTTTTAGATCCGATATATCTATAGAAATGATCTGAACTAGAACTGAAATAGAACTAAACTAGAACTGAACAAGAACTGAACTAAAACTGAATAAGAACTGAACTAAAACTGAATAAGAACTGAACTAGAATTGAACTAGAACTGAACTAGAACTGAACTAGAACTTAAATAGAACTGAACTAGAACTTAACTGAACCAGAACTGAACTAGAACTTAACTGAAATAGAACTGAACTAGAACTTAACTGAAATAGAACTGAACTAGAACTTAAATAGAACTGAACTAGAACTTAACTAGAAATGAAATAGAACTTAACTAGAAATGAAACAGAACTGAACTAAAACTGAACTAGAACTGAATTAGAACTGAACTAGAACTGAACTAGAACTGAACTAGAACTGAACAAGAACTGAACTTAAACTGAATAAGAACTGAACTAAAACTGAATAAGAACTGAACTAGAACTGAACTAGAATTGAACTAGAACTGAACTAGAACTGAATAAGAACTGAATAAGAACTGAACTAAAACCGAACTAGAAATAAACTAGAACTGAACTAGAACTGAAATTGAACTGAATTAGAACTGAACTAAAACCGAACTAGAAATAAACTAGAACTGAACTAGAACTGAAATTGAACTGAATTAGAACTGAACTAGAACTGAACTACAACTGAACTAGAACTGAATTAGAACTGAACTAGAACTGAACTAGAACTAAACAAGAACTGAACTAGAACTGAACTAAAACCGAACTAGAACTGAATAAGAACTGAACTATAACTGAATTAGAACTGAACTAGAACTGAATTAGAACTGAACTAGAACTGAATTAGAACTGAACTAGAACTGAATAAAAACTGAACTTAAACTGAATAAGAACTGAACTAAAACTGAATAAGAACTGAACTAGAACTGAACTAGAATTGAACTAGAACTGAACTAGAACTGAATAAGAACTGAACTAAAACCGAACTAGAAATAAACTAGAACTGAAATTGAACTGAATTAGAACTGAACTAGAACTGAACTACAACTGAACTAGAACTGAATTAGAACTGAACTAGAACTAAACAAGAACTGAACTAGAACTGAACTAGAACTGAACAAGTACTGAATTAGAACTGAACTAGAACTAAACAAGAACTGAACTAGAACTGAACTAGAACTGAACAAGAACTGAACTAAAACTGAATTAGAACTGAACTAGAACTGAATAAGAACTGAACTTAAACTGAATAAGAACTGAACTAAAACTGAATAAGAACTGAACTAGAACTGAACTAGAATTGAACCAGAACTGAACTAGAACTGAACTAGAACTGAATAAGAACTGAACTAAAACCGAACTAGAAATAAACTAGAACTGAAATTGAACTGAATTAGAACTGAACTAAAACCGAACTAGAAATAAACTAGAACTGAACTAGAACTGAATTAGAACTGAACTAGAACTAAACCAAGAGTGAACTAGAACTGAACTAGAACTGAACTAGAACTGAACTACAACTGAACTAGAACTGAATTAGAACTAAACTAGAACTAAACAAGAACTGAACTAGAATTGAACTAAAACCGAACTAGAACTGAATAAGAACTGAACTATAACTGAAATAGAACTAAAATAGACCTAAAATACAACTGAACTAGAACTAAAATAAAAGTGAACTATAACTGAACTTGAACTGAAATAGAATTGAACTAAAACTGAGCCGAAACTTAATGAGAAGCAGAACTAAAACTGAAACTTGAATAAAGTTTCTTTTAAAAAGCTCAAATCCATTCTGATGTGATTAGTTTTGATAAACTTTGATAGAAATTGTATTGCCTTAATAACTTATTGTAATCTGACGGAATTATTTGTTAAATTATGGAATCATATTCAGTTCAATTTGTATTCCTTCTGTAGTTTCTCTATTAAGTTTGGCAAAAGTTGCATTTTAGGTTAAAAGCTATATGAAACGTTTTCTTTTCGAGGGCAAATTTCAATTAAATTGATTATCATTTATTCGTCTTTCAAAAACCGAAATCGAAATTTTATTAAAAATTCATTTTTGAAAAGTAAAATGCATCATCAATCTGAACTTTATATTTATTATATACATATAAATAGTAAATTAATCCAAAATAACTTTATACACAATAACTCTTAAATATCTAAATGTGTAAGTAGTTTTGCTCGTAAATTTAACTTTATTATTAAATTAGATAAAATGTCATTCTGAATTGGTAAATTATTTAAACAAAATCTAATTCATAACTTTACAGAATTTATTAAAAAAAAAAACACTCAGCGCACACAAAACTAATTTGATTCAAAATCTGTTTAACAAAAAATTATACGGTTCTAATGATTCGGCTTATAATTTGAGCTTTTCAAATTAGGGTTATAATTACAATGCAAAATCTTAAAATTTTAATCTAAAAATGATCATCACTAATTGTTTTTAAAATTTGAAAATGCTTTAACATATGGCTTTTACATACAAATTCCAAAAAAAAGTACAAAACATCATGCAATCATTAATTCAATACTGCAAAGTCATCAATCATTATGTTGTTGTAATTATTTATTATTAAATATTTAATATTCTCCACACATTTTGTAAATAATAACAAAGTTGTACATTAATTTAATGTAAACATTTTGATAAAAAAGTTTATTAAAGGGATTGAAAATAGCAATAAGTTGCAAATGAGTGTGCTTTTAATAAAAGAAGCTTTAAAAACCTACGTGACAGAAACTTTATTAATTTTCTTAAAAAAATAAATGAAATTATTTTATGAATGTAAAGCTTAAAAAAGTTCTGCTTTCAGTATAAAAAAAAATATTATGACATCAGTTTTAATTTTAATAAAAGCTTGTTTGTAGAGATCATAAAAAACATTTGTTTTAAGCTTTATTTTTATTAATTTTTAACATCTTTCAATGATAAGAAATAGCTAGAAATTGTTAAAAAAATGAAAGCTTTGTGATACTTAAAATATATCTGTTCTTATGAAAGTTTTCTTTTTATAAAGTTTCTGTTACTTCAAAAATTAGCAAAAGTATTTCCTACAAAAAGTTTAAGTTTTAATAAATCTTTTAAAGCTCTTTAATATCGATTTACTGGTAAAAATGAGAATAATAATTTTTCTTCAAAAACTGTTCTGAGAGAATTTAACTAATTGAAGTTTTACTCTTAGAGCTTTTTACACATGAAAACTTCCAATATTTTTGATATTGCAGAATTTGCAAAGTTTATTGAATAACATATTTTGAAAAGTTATAGCTTTTAGGGAATCGTTAAGAATGGAAAGCTTTTAGATTCTTACTTTTATCTTAGAAACAATTTTTTATAGTTTCTGGAGCTTTAAAAAAATATCGACAATTTTTCATATTATTAATATCTAAGACTTTTTTCAATAAATCATTAAAAGCTCTTAAATGTCAAGTTAAAAATCCTTTTGCAATCTTAAGTATATCCCTGACAAAAGCTCATTATGTTTCAAACACTTTTAGAATAATAAAGTCCTAACTTAATTTCACACTTGAAAGATTTAAATATTTTCGTTATGGCAGTAGCTTTAAAGCTTTTTATCACACTTTCCTTAAATCAGTCATTGAGGGTTTTTGAATTAATTATTTCGCAAAAGTTTTTCCACTCTCAAAAGTTCTTTATAAAAGCTTCTTAAAACACATTTAATGGATTCTTTAAAGCAACAAGAAAACAGAATTTATTCATACTTCAAGTAATTGAAAAGCTATTTGTCAGGCTTTCCTGAAATAAACAATTGAGACAAAACAATTGGATTAAAATTTTTCATTCTCAAAAGCTCTTTGCGAAGACTTTTCTAAACCAATTTTTCAATAGAGCTTTTCAAAGCAAGAACTCAACATTTTAAGTTATATTGTAGAAATTGATTTAATAAAGCTTTTGTCTGCAGCTAAAACACTTAAACTACAATATAATAAACTGATGAAGCTATGAAAAAAGCTTTGAATGTCTTAAAATTATAGCTCTTAATTGCTAAATTCAAAATCTAAATAAATGCTTTTTGAATAGAAATTTTTCATTCGCAAGAGTTAATGAGAGCTGTTTTTAACGAGTTTTATGTTACATTGAAGAAAGAAACTAATATAAAAGTTCTTATAATAAAAAATTAGTTCTAAAGCTTTTTTGAAATAATATTTAAAACCTTTAAAAAAACCTGATAAAACGTTTGCTTTCTGTATTAAATACGGAAAATATAAATTTAATAAATATCTCTGAATGGAATAATTACCTAAATAGGAAAGCTTTAAAGCTTTTAGCAAACTTTAAATTATTTTCAATCTCTTTGATAAGCTTTTTTAATTACTAAATTTTATATCATAGAAAATAACTATATCTCATTTAATAAACTTCTTATATAGTAATTTCTCTTTATATTTCTCTCTTTATTAATATTTCTATAAAAATTTCTTCCAGACCAACGACGCTTTAGGTTCACAATTTAATTGGATATATTTTGTGCCTCTTATAGTTATAGGCTCATTTTTTATGCTCAACTTAGTTCTTGGTGTTCTTAGCGGGTAAGTTTTAAGACTTTGAAAAATTTCTCTTCAATAAATTTTCTGCTTAATTCTATAATTTTAATTCAATTCAATTTAATTAAATTATTTTTCAAATAAATTTCTATTTCTTTAGTTTTTGTTTTATAAGTTAAATAAAAAAAATATATATTTTTTATAATTTTTATTTATTTATATTCTTTTATATAAAATTTTTCAAGTGAATTTTCCAATGAACGTAATCGCGTTGAACGTCGTATGGAATTTCAAAAATGTCGTTTTCGTGCTATGTTTCAAACAGCCATGGTATCATATCTTGATTGGATAACACAAGCAGGTTTATATACACATTACCAAAACAAAAAAATCTATATATCGTTTGGATTTTTAGAAATCCAAACGGAACAGTTATTGCTAAAAACAATAAGTCCTCCTCAGAGTTTTATACAATTTATACTTAATTTCCCTCCACTTAAAGACATGATCATTCCAAATGAACAAAAAAACAAAAACACTTTTTTTTTTAAATAAAAAAAAATAAAATTTTTTCTTTCCCAAAAACAAAATCAAATCAAAAAATTAACTCTAGTTAGTTTCTACCCTTTTAAAAAAATTATAAATGAGAAAAAAGAACACTTGATTATGGAAAACATGTTGCTAGCAACATGTTGCTTACTTTAATAATATTGGCCATAAACATTTTTTACAAAATTCTTTTCAAGTGTTTTTTTGGAATTTTATTTTCTTCCCTTTAAAACTTATAAATATCTTTAGTATTTAGAGTTGTATGTTCTCAGTGTTGTTTAGATATTTAGTTAATAATTAAATTTTTAATTAAATTATACCAGCTGATGCAAATACGTTTGTATGTCTATACGTTGTTTAAAAAAAATGTATAAATTAATCAACTCAAATCATAAAATAATCTTATTTTATCAATATTTTATTAATTATATTGGATGGAACATTTTACTGTGATGGTGTTTTTTTTGTGAAGTTTGCAAATCTACGTTTATTATGTATTAGAAGATAATGATATACTACAACAACAATAATACTTATTTAAGCACAATTCTATTGCTACAATAACATTAGCAAAAAACAACAACAATTATAAATACTTAACAATAAAAATATTCTAAATGTAAATGCACTGTCAATCAATCAATCAATAAACACTTGAAAAATTATTGTTTTCACAATTCAGTAAAAACATCACATTCATATATATTTCTCGATCTCGACAAAGTCATTAACTGCATTAACATTTCATTCTTAAACCAGGACCCGTTATCAGAGTTAGAATAAAACTGAACCGAGAAAATAAAACAAGTAAGAGTGCTGTATACAGCTATGCCCAATCTTAAATACCCTTCATCACGATGGACAAATTCTATTTATAATATTTTGCATTATCGCTTCATCCATTCGCCAAATTCTGAGATATGTGATATAAGAAATAGCGTTTGTAAGGACATATTATTCCCCGTGCCCTTTTCGAAAATTTCATGCGTAATAATTTCAGCGATACAGAATGCAAAAATTCGTTTTAAAGGGGTCTTATTCTTATCTATTAAATTTTGCTAATCTGTAATATTTGTTGTTAAGGAGTTAAAGTCAAATTTCAAGAAATTATCTTTAAAAGTTTTCGAAATAAGCGATATTAAAAGTGTTGTTTGTTAGGGAGAAACTTCTCTTCTGTGCCCTATTTATATTTTTTATTATATTAACAATAATGCATTGTCAGAGGACTCTTTATGTGGCAAATTTCATGAGATTACCTGTAATATTTATAGATATATGCGATATTAACTGTTTTGTTCGGTGTAGCCCTCCCCCTTGACCTATGTAAATTTTTTTAAAAGACAACATTAGTGTGCATGAAACAGGAATAAGTTTTGTCGTTGGTAAAACCTTTCAGTTTTTTGAGGTTGTCTCAGATATCGGTCTATAACTTTTTATCTACTAAACTAATTTAACCGCTTTTAACAAAAAATACTTAATCTAAATTGCATTGAGATATTTTTATTATTGTGTATGTGAGCGTACAAACAAAATAGACAGACGGTCATAGATAAATATACTCTGAGCTTCTTGCCGTTGCACACAGCATGACAAACTTAATATAACCTCATCGCCACTTGTGTTGGTTGATTGAAAATGGTTTCATTTTCTTCTTTAATATTTTCTGAATCCGATATCAATTGTTAGTACTCACTTCTGATATTAAATGATTACAAAAGACCAGAATGAAACTTTTCTGTAGCTGTAAAGAATGAAGAGCCTACAACATGATCTTTTGTTCTTAAATAATTAAGATTGTGTTGTCTTTGCCATCATATTAGATTGACTAATCCGATACTTTAAAGTCATAATAAAATCCTTTTTCTGATATTTATTTAGATTATTAAAAAAATATTTATTTTTTTATCGTCTCTGGTATGATATTCATAAGATCAGTTACCAACTCTGACACAATGTTTTTATAATCAGTTGTCATCTCTGACATGATGTTCTCGATATTCCCCTGATCATTTATTTTGAATAACGTACGAAAGGAAATCTCCAGTTATAATGTTGCTAAACTTTCACTAAAAATATTTGCGAAATATTTGTTAATGTACATTTTCACCTAAAATACATCCGAGGAAAAAATATTAAAGTTTAAATTTTTATTTTAATATATGTTGATCCGAAAAATAGAGCTTAGTGGTACAAATGTTACAATTCAAGATTTAGAAAGAAAAGTTAAAAATCCAATAATTCACCATTTAGAGAAAATAAGTTAGTAAAAATTTAATTTCAAAAGAAGGCTTCGTGGTGTAGCGGTTAAAATGATTGTCGACAACGGAATTATTTCAATTATGCCAGATTTCCAAAATTTTGAAATACGTATAACAATAAAAAAGTAAAGCCAAACGACTATCAGTTAGTGCCGTCGCCTCCTGCAAAATATAGACACAAATTAGCAAATGTCATCACCACTAATATCACACAAAGAGGGCATAGAACTTAGTAAAACTTATTTATAATAGACCGATCAAAGCTTCCATGAGGCTGCAATGGGAAAATATTAAAATATTTAAGGTGAATTAGGTTAAGCTCATTTTAAACTTTGAATAACCATTTTTTTTATATAAATTATATTCGGAGAGCACTGAAGAAGCCACAGACAACTCAATATATAAACTACGATCACTTATAATACACATAGAGGGCGTAGTTCTAGACAACGACATATATGAATCTTCATTATCCTAACAATTTAAAAAAAAATCACATAATTAACTATTCTAAGTTTTATCTCTTACAATATTCAGAATATTACGGAGATATCGATGGGACTATGTATAAAAACAAAAGCTTTTTAAATAAAGATCGAAAAAATGGAAGTTACTGCTATAAGTGTCTAAATAAATCATAGTTTACAACCTCCCAAATGCATTGTATATAAAATAAATCTCTTATGAAATAACCTGCCCATATTTTCTTATTTATATAGTATAAAATCGGAATGATTAAGTTGATTTTAGTCAGTTGAAATAAAAATGTTGCCAAAAATGTATTTCGCTCTTAACCTACAAAACCTATAATGAAGTACTGCTTTTCTTATTAAAACTAATGAAAATCCAAAAGTAGATTTTGAAATTTAGAATCAGTCATCCTTTCAAAGAAAAAAAATCATAAAGAATGTTCATATCAAATTTAAATATATATAATATAATTTATTATATAATTTCATTAAATATAAGTTAATTATTGGATTCTATGAAAATTTTGTTTTAAATTTAACCTCAAAATTATTTTATGTTTTTCTTTTAATTATTTTCAAGCCATTTTAATTTTTCTAAACTATTTCTATTCATTAAATATGGTGAATGTCAATATAAGGAGTGAGAACAAAAAATTCTTAACACACGTTTAACATTAAAATCTTTAACAGAAGTATTATTTGTTTTTTGCTATATAATGTATGGCGAAACATGGTCAAAAATTTTATATTGCTGATGCTCGAGGAAATTGTTTAAAGAGTTCTGGGTATGGTAAAATAAAAAGAAGCCAGTCATTTGTCACAGCAAGGAAAGTTTTGCAAAAAAGGCTGCTTTATTTTAAAAGACTTCATAATGTGTCCATTTATTTTTGGCCTTAATTGTAGTACATGAACAATAATGGAGAGAGAGAGAGAGACAAATTCTCCAAACTGCGCGGAGCTAGGGCAAATCGTGATATATTGAAGTCGTGTTGAAAGAGAATTAAAAAGCACAAAAAAAATCCAAAAATTTTAAGTTTATACGAACCTCCTGTTTGAACAAAGAGACAGAGAACACTATAAAAGCCTCAATGGAGGGGTTTCAGGAAAACGGTTCACAATTTCATCAATAGTGATTAAATTTTAATAGTTTTAAAAGTGATTTCTTTCTGTTAACATATATATGTGTTAGGAATTTTTCGATCTCACTCCTTATTTAAAAGTTTTTATTATTTTCATTATTAATTTAGTTCATTTGTAATATAAAACAAACATAAAAACGTAAAAAATATATACAATATTTTTGTTTGTAGTGAATTCGCAAAAGAACGTGAAAAAGTAGAAAATAGACAAGAGTTTCTTAAACTTAGAAGACAACAGCAACTAGAAAGAGAATTAAACGGCTATGTTCAGTGGATATGTAGAGCTGGTATAGTATTATGTTTATAATCAAAACTTAAACTTAAAAAAACTAATACAAAACAAACCTAAACACATAAAAAACACTTTAATTTTCTTTTAAACTGCCAGAACACATAAATATTTTTTAAAAAATAAAAAAAAGATTTTTTTTTTAATTTTCTAAAATAGAAAAATAAATTTTAATATATTTTCTTCTTTTTTTCAAAAAAAAAATCGTCCACAGAGGAAGTGATATTAGCCGAAGAGCGTACAACAGAAGAAGAAAGAATGCATATAATGGAGGGTTAGAATTTTGATATGATTTTTAAGCAAAAATGTATATTAATCGTCTTTACTTTATCATATTTAGCACGTCGTCGTAATGCTGCCAAAAGAAAAAAACTGAAAAGTCTGGGTAAATCCAAGTCCACAGATACCGAAGAAGAAGAGGGTGAAGAGGACTATGGTGATGATGGTATGTTTCAATTTATTGATTTTCACATTTTCTATCATTTTCGTCAAATCAATTCAAATCGAAACCAAACGAAACAAACACATTCAAACTTTTTTGTGTTCAAAAAAAAATACTAACATGTGTAAAAATCAATTATTGTATTAATGTTTGTTTTTATCTACAAAAAAGCTAAAAAAATGCAAAACCAACGAAAAAATCAACTACTTAACAAAATTCGTTTTAATTTACACTTAACACAATAAATTTGCAAAAACTCAAATTAAAAGTTTTAAAAACTCCAAAAATATTGAAAAAGCACCTGAGACATACTTTTGAAAATCCCCACTAAAATTAGGCAAATACTGTTTCTTAATGTCTCACAAAACTGGACATTTTTCTTTAAATAAACAAATTTATTTTATTTAATTTTTTCTACACTAATTTTGTACATAACTGTTGTTTTTTATATTAAAAAAAATTGTACATTTTTATTTCACTGTAAATTATTTAATTGAATTTATTTTTGTAAAATTTTATTTTTTTATCTTCATTTTTAGTTTGATTTCATTGTTTTTAAACATTTTTGTGTAATTTTTTTATCTTTAATTATTTTTTTATTTTTTGTGAAATTGTTTATTTAATAAAACTCGCTTATATGTCTACAGAAGGTGGCGAAAAAGGCGAAGCAGGTAATTTTTATTTAAGTTCCAATTTCATTTTCTTTTTTTCCAAAGTTTAGTTTTTGAATTAAAGAAATAAAATTGTATTTTTAGTTTTGTTTGTTTAGATTATTTTTTTCAATTAAAGTTTGTTTCCAAACAAAATGTCTATAATTAACATAGTTTGTGTTTTAAATGTATTTGTTTAATTAATTAATATGTGTAAAACTTTAAAGTCATGAATTAACTTAGGAAAACGGAAATATAATGAGGAAATGCTCACAAGTCCACAAAAAGAAATATTTTTTGGGAGATCTATTTGTAATCTAAGATTAATGTTAAAAATTAATAATTTTAAATTTTACCAATGGAAATGCATTATTAAGTAGATAATTAATAAAAATATTTTTATGTATAAATATAATTTTCTGTCAAAAGTTATATTTTTTAAATTACATAATAATAATAATAATAATAATAATAATAATAATAATAATAATAATAATAATAATAATAATTATAATAAAATTTCTTCAATTAAAATTTTTATTCAAATTCAATTTTTAAATTAAAATTTAACATTTATTAAAACTATAATAGAAATCAAAGTTTTCTGCAAAAAAATTAATATATAATTTGGATAAGAAGTCAATTTTTAGTTTATGTTAAGATACATTTTTAACAAAGAACATGTACACTGAACAAAAAAAAGGTAGTAAATATAACGAAAAAGTGTGTAGACTTGAAGAAAAGAAGGTTAAATATCAGCCAAAGAAGCCTTTGTTCATCATAACGAAAATTTTCTTAAATTCTTCAAATTGATGGAAAATTGTCAATGTGACTATTTTAATTCGTTAATAAAAATGCGGAGAATAAATATTACTCAATTTAAATACCATTTTTAAGTAAAATTTATGATATTTAATACACAAATTTTAAGAACGAAGGGAAGGAGTTCTCTTAAGAACTGCAACAGCGAGAATGTTCAAATTTGTTTCTAATGATTTCCTCAAGAAACTGTTTTACGGAACAAAATGTAAATGGATGGGATCAAGGGAGATGTTGCTCCCTTACAAAGCAAATATTGTTTATCGAATATCTATAGATCTACTACAGCGAAAATTTGGTCCACATTACAATTTTTAATCGATCGATTTCTGATTTGTGGTGAACCAACTGTCTTGTATTTCCGATGAAAACTAACTTACATGCTCGTTGATCAGCTGAATCTTCCATTTGCATTTTCATGAATTTTTGCAGAAAATTCTTTTAATCTCAATTATATTAATTAGAATTTCTATATTCAGTTAACATTTTCTTTGTCATATTTCATTTAATATGACAAAGAAAATAGTATTCAATTAACTTCATTTTAGTATTTACTAAAAACCTGTTAATATAACATATTTTTCGTTAATTTTTTATCGAAATTTTATTAAATTTAACATCTTTTACTAAAAACATTTTTTGATTAATTTTTTTTTTTTTTTTTTTTTTTTGTATATTTGAAAAAAATTCTTCAATTCAGTTATGTAGAATCTTTAATGCCCTCTACCACAAACGTATTATGTTTCGTACATGAATATATGTGTGTACAAATACACTCACAAAGGCATACAATATATGAAAGTATTTCTTATATACAATTAATAAACCCTAATGTGTCATAAAATTAGTTATATATTTGACTACAAATGTTTTTACACTAAACCGGGATAGAAATTAGATACATATTTGTTGATATAATTTTAATGATATTATATATTATTTTAATTTATCGATTTAAAATTGATAATTTTACAAAAGTTCTTTTACTTAATTTAGACGATGTCTCAGATATTTTTCTTATATCTTTATATACTGAATTAATTTTGTGCGGTGTTAAATAGAAAACTTATTAGGACTATAACAAATACTCAGGCTAAATACTCATTGAGCTTTCTCAATTATTGCGCATGTAAGCGTGATAATTGATAGACATACAAACGGACAATCGATTCAGATTTTGATTAGCAATTTTTAGTGAAAATCAAATTTTTAATTGAAAATACAATTAAAACTTTAAATATTTGTTTAAATTCAAAATTTTATTATCAATGCAATTTTTTGTAAAAAATTAAATTAAAAAGTAAAAAATGAAAAAATGCAAAAAAAAGTGAAAAATGCAAAAAAATCAAATTCTATGTAAATGCAAATTTTATAGTTAAGAATGATATAAAAAATATTCTTCTTTTCTAATTAAGGAAAAATAGAAATAAATATTTTTTAAACTAATATTTTTCATTCTGCAACTACCGCTTTGGAACCGAAAATGAGTTTCATATGTGATAACTTTTCCAACACTCAAATCCCTCATAAGTTCGTAGATATTGAAAATTTAAAAATCAGCTTAATATGAGATCATTCAACAATAGAAATAGAATAACAAATAAACTTAACATGTGATGAGTTTTTTTAATGCCAAAAAGTCATTAAATTAAAAATATATTAAAATCAATTTAAGATAAATTTAAGTCATAAATATAATAGATTTCGGTCAAAAATAAGCATAACTCAAAAATCTGTTTTAAACTAAAATCCTTTGAAATTTAGCAAATCCCGCGTTTAATCATTGACGCGGGATTTGCTTTATATGAAATCAATTTTACAGAATATCAAAAATCCACATTTTAAGTAAAACTAACTAAATATTTTAAAAATTCCTTTCAAAACTCAAAGGTTTTTGAAAAAAGCTTTATCACGTTTGACAAACATGTATTTATTTCTTAGGTTTTTGTGGTGGAGGGTATTGAAGATTTGTGAAAGCTTTCATTATTTAAAAAAAGCTTTAAGAGCTAACTATTTTAAAGCTTTTCTATTTAACTTTACACCTTAAATGACTTTAAAGTTTAATACAAATATTTAAAAAACCTTTAAAACAAATTAAATCCTTTATATTTTAAAGCTTGTTTTTTTATTAAAAATTTCCATTTAACATTTTTAATTTTAGTTTTATATCAAATGAAGTTTTAAAGCTACAAAAAACTTAAGCAAAAACAAAATTCCTTAGAATAGGAAGTGTCGTTTTTAATAAAAAAATATATATAAATGTGTGTTAAACAATTTTTTTGAACAGCTTTATGGTTTATGTAGTTAATTATTCCAAAGAAATATTTTCTAAAAATAATTTTTCGAAAAATTTTGTTGTTTTGTCCATTTTAATTATAATTTTTTGTTTCTTTTCTTAATTAAAATTTTGTAAAAGTATTTAATTTATTTGTTTGTATTCTGTTAAAATTTTGTTAAAAATTCCTGTTTCCTTCTAAATGTGTTGTTATTAACAAATTATAAATTTATAAATATATATTTAATATTAAACAAATATATATAAAAATATAATTTCTCTCGAGTTTTAAACTTATATTAATGCTATAATTTTATTTAATTTCTTTTATAAAAAAAAATAATAATAAAAAACAACGAAAATTTTTTTATAAATTGTGTAAGTAATTTTTTCTAAGAATCATTTTGTTTTTTTCTTTCTTTAAATTAAAGAAAATTTTATCACGTTAAATAAAAATCATATTAAATAGTTGTAATTCACACTTGAAATAAACTTGAAAAAGACAGATAAAATCACTCAAATGCAAAATTAAATCATTTTATCAATCAATAGATTATAAATTTAGTCATAATATAAAAAATGACTTTAGTTTAAGATTTCATATACATTTAAAGGCATTTAGTTGATTTTTTTTTTATTAAATAATTTATTTATAATTTCAAGTCATATGAAGAGATTATTTTTAGATTATTTATGTAATCATTTTTAAATTGTATCTGAAATACTGGAAAAGTTGAAATCTTCACGTTTAAATTTCACATTAAATTCCTTTTACACATTGTAACCAAAAATATCTTGAGGGATTGAAATAGATGAATTTTATTTAAATGTATTGGAAGGTTCAAGAGATTAGAAGCTATAGGGTGTCAAATTCAACAAGTCATTTGGAAAATGTCTTTTCACAAAACCCGTTACTGAATACAAATTCCTGTGAAAATCCCAGTTAATCGATTTCATTATTTTCTATTTATTCTGTCAGGACCCTATAATCTTGCAAAAAATTGCTTCCGTATTGCTAAACTAAAAAGAAAACTTGTCAGTGAATGGTCTAAAAATGCATTTTTCTCACTCTTAAATTTAAGAAAGACCTCACACATGTTAATGCATTTCTTGTATATCTCTAGGTGACCAAACTTGGATACATATAAAAAACATGAAGTTGTAAAATTTCAAGTAGTAAAAGTTCAAGAATATTTTCAAGAAACTGTATTTACTGTGAAACAATGTTAAATTAACATTTTTTATCTATGAAGCAAAATCATATCTGAAAAAATTAAATTCTTTCTATTTTAATAAATTTTACATTGATTTTTTGTATGGAGGTCCATATCATGTCTCTTAGAATCATTAGGAACTTATAGTGCTCTAAATCAACCCAAAAGAATTTCTGATTCCTTATAACCAAACCGATTTTAACCTTTTTTCCATCTAAACAATTTTATGAAAGTTTCCACTCCCACAAATTTAACAATATTCTTATTGACTTAGATGGATTATAACCATACAAAACTGCGTCATCTAAATTTATTCGTAGCAACATCATTGACTACTCCAGAGAATTAGACTTTATTTCTTTTAAGTTTAACTTCACGATCTCGCAAATTAGAAAACCATCTAGATATTTTAGCAACGTCAAGTTCTAGAATAAACTCAATAATCATAAACCACTGGAAAAAAACCCATAATAACTCGTGACATTTTGTCATTAGCCCTTTTGGGAGCATATGGCTTCCCAAAAAGGGGTAATGACTTAAACTTGGAGCTTACAGTTGTTTCTAGGCTGCACACGGCTCCTTGAATCTTGAGAATCTCACTCACACTTGATTACGAAAGTCTGTAGTTTCTGCCTTGGTGTCGATATTAGCTAGATTTCGCATCCATCTGAGCTCTATTTGTCTCCTCTCACTTTATTGAGCTTATTATTTTCGTCTACATTTGTTGCCATTATACTTCCCACATAACAAAAGATATGATGTTATCTATGCTTACGTTACTTTGAACTTCTTGATATTTATCTCAAGCCCAATGTTGCGCATTAGTTTTTTCCAAGATTTCTAATTTTTCTTGCATGTTGGATATCTTGTGGCAGACACCATGTGATTCTTCTTCTCTATAAACATATTTCGGTCATTGTATTATCCAGCACGATGGTGAATCTTGTACCTTGTCTTACTTCAGCATTTGTTTGAAATGGTTGGTATACATTACCGTTATGAAGAACTGAGAGTTCAGAATCAATGACACCTAATCTTATAGGGTACCTCTCAAAACAATGTGTTGACCAGATAAAAATGCAATTCTTACGAAGACTCTTTACATCTTGGTTACAATTGACATTAAAAATAATAAAATGCATCATATATTACAGTTAAAAGACAAATTAAAATCATGTCAGTCTAATTACTTTGATCGTAGCACACAAATTTCCGGCATTGATTCTTAGGATTAGACACCCTTTAGCTGTATTCATATTGCAACAGATACAAAATTACCTCTTTAATTGCTTAGGTTCTCTTCTAAAACTTTGCCCTAGCGATCATTTAATTAATTTTTTCTATAGAATTTAATCATTCCTTAAAACCTGGAAAAATTACTTTTAATATTTAGTGAATATTTTTATTTCTTTTGAATAAAATTTTATTTTTTATATCATTTTACATGTTTAAATTTTATTTTCAAATATAAATGAGTCCATTAGAAAATTCCAAACAAATCCATTTCAATTATTTAACTTCATTAAGTAAATGAATCACTAAAAACCATTATATGAAATACACCTTAAAGCGTCTCAAACTTTTAGCCTTTTAGAACACCATCTTTAAAGTAAAAATTCTTCATATTTTGTCATTTTACAAAAAATAGACTAAAATACATAAAACATCAACCGAAAACCTTGAAATTAAATCCAAAATAAAAAGTATATAAAAAATAATTAGTTATCGAAAATTAACATTGAAAACGAATCCATTAGTATTAGAAACTAATTGTTATCAAATTTTTTCAGCTTCAATTTCTCAATATTTAATATTTTAACTATTTTGAAAAATCTTCTCATTTTTGTTTCGATTTAAAAAAAAAATTATTTGATTTTCTATTTCTTTCGTATCGTTTAGGTTATTTGAAAACTCGTTCAAAACCTCAAGGAAGCTGTACGGGTTTTTGGCGTAAAGAGAAAAGTTTTCGCTATTGGATTCGTAAGACGGTGAAGAAACAATGGTTCTATTGGTTTGTCATAGTGCTGGTGTTTCTGAATACAGTGTGTGTGGCGGTGGAACATTATGGTCAACCCAAATATCTCTCAGATTTTTTATGTAAGTTTTTGTTTTTCTCTTTCTCTCTCCCCTTAAACAAATAATAAAATCCTAGACGAATTATGAGTAAGTTGTTGTTATTAAAAAAATTAACATTGAATTAATATTTTAAATTTCTATTTTTTCTCTTTCTTTCAATCTTTTTCTCTCTCTCCCTCTTTCTCTTATTTCATATATCAAAATATATGTGTTCTATTTACAGATTATGCTGAATATGTATTTTTGGGTCTTTTCATGTCTGAAATGTTTATAAAAATGTATGCAATGAGTCCAAGGATTTATTTCGAATCATCGTTTAATCGTTTCGATTGTGTCGTCATTAGTGGTTCGATATTCGAAGTTATATGGTCTGAAGTTAAGGGTGGCTCATTCGGTTTATCCGTTTTGAGAGCTTTACGTTTGCTGCGTATATTTAAAGTGACCAAATATTGGTCATCATTGCGAAATCTTGTGATTTCGTTATTGAACTCGATGAGATCCATCATTTCATTGTTGTTCCTGCTCTTCTTGTTCATACTGATATTTGCCCTACTTGGCATGCAATTATTTGGTGGGCAATTTAATTTTAGTAGCGGTACCCCCGAAACAAATTTCAACACATTCCCTATAGCCTTATTGACTGTCTTTCAAATTCTAACCGGTGAAGATTGGAATGAAGTTATGTATCAGGGTATTATATCACAAGGTGGCGCTAAAAGAGGAATGATTTACTCTGTGTAAGTTTTAATTTCTTTATTTTTCATTTTTTTCTTTATTTCTTTTTTTATCATTTATTGATTTTAAGTTTCTCTTCATTTCAAGTTTTTATAAAATTATAAGTTCTTTCTTTAAAAAAAATATTTTCCTTGTAAAAAATATATAAAAAATTCAAATTTAACACAAGAATTGTGATGATTATTGCTAAAGCTTTTTTACCAAAAAATATCCCTCTTTTTAAGAAAAAAATTTAATTAGTTTAGATCGGTATGATGAGAAATTTGTAAAATCAAGAAAAAAATTTAATTCAATAATTTTTGTAGCTTTTTTCCTTTTTAGTTTTTCTTTTCCAAAATGAGTTTATGTTTTCTTTAGTTTTTTATTTATTTCTCTTTAATTTATTTTTATAAATGTGGTAACGCTTTTTTAATTTTTCCAAAAATTTTAAAAATAAAATCTCTTTAACTAGGATTTTGCTAGTTTAGTTTTTTTTTGATACGAATCTTTCCTTCTTCAGATACCTTTGATGTACTATCATCATATAAAAAAAAAAAAAAAAAAAACAAAAATAATAAATTTTTAACGAATTTCTTAATTGTAGTTCAACTTTCCTAATATTTTAGAGTTTTCAAAATATCATTATTATATTTAATTAATATGATTTAATTTTTACACCCAACAAAAAGTAACCAGCAGTATCTCATTGGGCTAGTAAAAAGTTTTAGAACTCTCTCTCACCTTCTAACTTAGTTTAACTTCGTTTTACAAACGAGTCAAAAAGGACTCTATACAGGAGCAAGCATTTTGATTATTAAGTTATTTATTTGTTTAAGTTTTTTCTTAATTTAAATTCGCTTAACTCTTATTAAGCTTAATTTAAAATAAAGCTTTTGTAAAGCTTGAAACTGCGAATAAATTTCCTTTTTAAGCTTTATTTTAAAAATTAAATATAGGAAATAAATTTAAATTATTCCACAATATGTCAAAGTAATGCGCTTATAAAAGCTTTTAATATTTTAATAAACTTAAAAAGGTTAGAATTAAACTGCAAAAGCTCTGATACAAATATGTAAAAATATAAGAATTGCAAAGCTTATTTATTTAAGTTTTTTTCTCAAAAAATATTAACTTTTTTGGCAAGAATGAAAATTTTAAAAGCTTTTTCTTTTTACAGTGAATTATTAAAACAAAATATTTAAAACTTTTTTTTCATAAAATTAAAAAAAAAATCATTTTGGTTTTAAATATTTGTTAACAGAAAACTTTACAAAGAGCATGAATGCTTGAAGAAATAAGTTCTCAAATATCAACAAAAGTATATTTCCACTAAAGCTTTTTTGTGAAAGAGTTCAGAAAAAAGCTTAAAATGCAAAACTTTCAAAAGCTGAGACAAGTTCTCATGAGAGGATTGCAAAAGTAGAACTCAGTTTAATCAGAAAAGATCTTCAAAAATCAAAAATATAAACTCCAATAAAGTAATATAAAAAATATTAAAAAAAATTATAATTAAGATAAAGACCTAAAATAAAATGTCTAAACGTTTTTCACTTATATAAAAAAGTTTTTTTTACAAATGAGATTTGTGGTTCCACATTTTCTTAAAATTTTTTGTACAAGAAATTATTATTATTTCATATAAGATTTTTTTAACGAACTCTTAAATTTTAGGGTTCTCTTTTTAATGAAGCTTTTTAAAAGTTTTAGAATTTTAGAAGTTAAATTTTTATTTTCAATATATTTATCAAAATGTTTGCTCTTGTGTATTTTCCTTTAAATAGTAAAATCAAAAAATAAAATAGTAACAGCATTTCACCCCTTAATCCCTTCCATACCCTTATTTAAAGGATAAGAAAAGCTTTGTTTAATACTTTTTTATGTTAACACATAAAACTAGTGTCAAATAGAGCTTTAAAACAAATGAAAAAATTTAAATTTGTAACAAAGAAAATCCAAAATCATTTAAAAAATTTAAAAACAACAATAACAAGAAAACATAACTTAAAAAAGACGAAATAAAAAGCTTCGAAGGGTACTGATTACTTGTTAAGTTGTCAAAAATATTTGTTGTAAATAAATCAATCAATCAATCAATCAATCAATCATTTAATTCAAACAAAATTTCATGTAATTGATAATGATGTTTAGAACGTCGAACCATTAATGTGTACAATCCTTGTGCTAAAGTAACCTAAACTAAACTAAAGTAAACTAAGGATAAGTAAAGTATTTAACAAACATCATTTAATCTACCTGCTTCCTGTTCAAATCAATTATAATCCTTATTACAACAATATTCATAATAATTGAAAATTATATATAAAAAATATTTTTAAAAGTTTGTTTCAATTTATTAAAAATTTGAACGTTTCAAAAAGCAAAAGCTTTAAGCTTTAAAATACATTTTTTTTGAAAAGAAAATTGTTGCAACAACAACAAAAAATAAATTAACAAACTTTTAAAATGAATCGTTTTAACTATCGTTCGATCGTTCTTTCCCTCAGGTATTAAATATAGTTTGATTTCAAATATAAAATTATTAATTTCATTATTAAATATTACATTTTTAAAAAAAGTTAAACTTTACAACAATTACAACTACATAAATAACTTACAAGTTATATAATTTTGTTCAAGTTTCTCGTTACAAAACTTTTAAAAAAGTTCATTTTTTCTTAATTTCTAGATAGCTTTTTGTTATTTTAAACTTTAAACTTTAACCTCAAACATAAAACTATCATTAGAACATATCGTCACTGCGTCGGTAAAAGTTCCTATGTAAATTTGTATAATTTTTCAGAAAGGAGAAACAACAGAATTGCTTGTCTCTAATTCCATCATTTTAATATATTTTTTTTAAACTCGTCGAGAATAAACGAAATACCCGACGTGTTTTGGAAGAAATAATGACAACTTTACATAGGCAGTTTTGTTGGAAAAATTTTTACTTCAATATTTTTGAATAATTTTTTGCAAATTTATAAGTTTTGGAGTTAAGACATGTAACTACATAATATATGTAATATTCCGACATAATTTTGATTTCTTGTGAAATTGAAACGGGCTGCAAATCAACTATTTGTCATCACAAACAAAAGAATAATTTTTAATTTTTGTTAAAAATTAATTTTCAAATAATTTTATATAAAATTTACATAGGAAATTTTTTTGGATAATTTTTGATTTGGTATTACATAAATAAATAAATTATGTGGAAATATATTTTCCAAAAATTTTACATAGGAACTTCTGCCAGAGCAGGCACGATATTTCAACTTAGTTACAAAAACAAAACCAACAAAAAAGCTTTTGTTTAAAATATTTAGTTACATACTTAAACTGTAAAATACTCTAATCAACAAATCGTAGTTACTACTTTCTGAATTCTGAAAAAAACAACCATTAAATAATTTTTATTTAAAAACTAGTTGAATATAATAATTCTTTAATTAAAGTAGCGTTGAAATAAAAAATAAATCTTAATTAATTTTCTTTTGTTATTAATTATTAATTAAACTTAGTTTGGCAATATTTAAATTGTTTTTGCCTTTTAGAGTAAATTTTTAGTTGCATGTTATAAAAAAAAACATTAAATTTAGTTTTATTTCAAAAAAATCAAATTTTACACAAAAAACCATTTTAATTAAAATAAAATAAATTAATTCAAAATTGAAGGCATTAAATTAACACTAAAAAATAATATTTTAAACTTTAAAATTTACCTAAAACTTAATGCACGTGAAAAACTTTAAAGCACTTTAACTATAAAGTTTTAATAACAACGCTACACTTTAAGCTTTAATCTAAATAATAATTTGCTTTCCAAGAAAACTTTTTCTTTATTTTTTAATTTTAATTTAACAATTTTGAAAAGCTCACTTAATATTAACAACAAAAAAAGCTTACAACTTTTATCTAATTTATGTCCATTGCTTATAAATTTTTACAAGTGCTTTTTAAAAGAACTTAATTAATATTTAAAAATTGCAATTTTTAGAACTTTAATTTAGTACATGAATAATAAAAGAAGCGACTAGGTATTGAGTATGTATTCTACACCACTTAAAAGCCACAGAAAGAAAACAAGAATCAACATTGAACATATTTGATTTGAGAGTGAATAAATTTTAGTTTAAATTTTTTTACATTTGTGGTAAAATATTAGTACTTATTAGAAATTTTATATTATTTTAATATATAAAATTATACAACGATCAATTTTAAAAAATACTTTTAGTAGTAAAATTTCCAAAATATTCTCAAAAAAACTATATTTGCTGTGAAACAATGTTAAATTAACATGATTTTAAATCAGCAGAATTTCTAGCGGGCAACAGGTGGCGCACCAAATAAAGTACCATTGTTTATGTAACATAAACTTTAAGACTGTAATTGTTTAGAATTCGATCTATTAACGGTCATATTTCTTAGTGAGATCGCATCCTTTTGTACATGATTCTTAGCTGACAATAAACAATAGATGGCGCCCTGTTTAAACGCTGGTCTTATTATCCGTTATCTTGTCTCTGTTAATAATTATTCATTGATATATTTGAAATGGAGATGCCAGAAAAAATATTAACAGAAATCAAATCCTACGATCCGTATAAAGAGGAGTTAAAGCGAAAAGAAAGGAGTTAACTTAAAAAATTTTCATGTAAAAATATAAAGAATTGAGTTTTGGATGAAAAATCAAATATTAGTGATTTTTTCATAATTTTTTTCTTTTCAAACTTAAAAGATATTAAATAATTTTCAATAGACTACTTTTAGCTTTAATTTCTATATCTCATAATTTACAATAAATTAACTCCCATAGGTGCGAGTCGCGATTTAGATTCCAGAACATACTCTGCCTTAAAAAACCGTTGAATTTAAACTCAAATTACATTTCGTTACAATAAAAAATTGAAAAAAAAAAAAAAAACATGAGAGCTACTGAACAATTATTTTTTTAATTGGAAAGAGATTTTATAATAATATGTAATTAAAATTTTATCGAATAATAGTGAGTTAATTAAACATGCGATTATTCGGCAAATTCAACGCCAGAAAATCAGCTTTTTAGAAGAAAAAGATATTAAATGAGAGTATTGGATAATTTGATCTGATCTTCATATAACGTACTTTTTGAAAAATTAGAGATTTATTACTGCAAATATAAGACCAATATTTTATTACTTGAGATCTTTACAAAATCAAAATAAATTTAAAAGGTCAATTCTTTTGAGTCCTCGACGTTACATAGACTTGCAAATATTTGCACTAATTCACATTACCCTATACGTGATTGGGCTGCTGTAGGGTGTAAAAAATAACAAGTGGTGTAGATAATTAATAATAATTATTTTAAGTCGCTTTAAATAAAAATTGCATGAACTAATATTAAAACGCTTAAGTTATGTTCAAAAAAAGAACATTTGACCGATAAATGACTGATAATTAAAAACGAAGAAATCAATTAATCACAGATTTGCATTTAATGTCAAAATATACATTAATCATTGTTTGAAGATTCTTCAGACAGATTTAGGTTTTTCAAACTCCAATAAGTAAGTACAAATTAAGTCCTTATGCAAAACAATGTCTATTAGGGTGGTCCATTGATAAAATTGAAATTAAAACTATATGTTGATGATCCGTGAAAAAAATCAAATAATTGTTGGTAACCGATTATAATGATTTACATATCATGTGACAGCAAAGACAAAATATCATATTCGTATTTTTATGTCAAAAGGTGATAACATTTTATTTAAAGTATTCAAAACCTGAAAAATAGTCAAACCCAATTGTCTCTCTGAAACCACTTTGTTCCAGATGTAATTCTAACCGATATAGATATCGGCAAAATCAATATTAAGCTTTATTATTACACTTCACTCGATTAAAAATTTCATAAGGCGTTTTGTCTCATCTGACCCATATTGCTATCGAATATCACAAACATAGAAGTGAAAGAAATGTAGACAGCAATTTTAATTCGAAACTTTCACTTTTTATATCTCTATCAGTGAGTAAAGTTCCATAAAAAAATATTCCATAATTTAAAAAATTCTAATGTTTTATATGAAATAAATTTACTTTTAACTTTTTTCATAAATTTTTTGGCAGCTTTCATTAGATATGTATATGTTCTGGGTTCATTATCACAAACGGAAGTGTAGCATCCAGTTTCAATCGGTTTAGAATGCCAAAGTTCGCAAGAATACTTAAAAATATGGCTTCGCATAAAGTACTTTTGAATATACCTAGAAAAAGTACCTTTTGGACCAGCCTAATTATTTTATAAAAATGTGATAAATTAATTTTTAATTTAAATTTTAAATGCAAATTTCTAAAAAACCTAAATTATCATCTGAAATTTAAAAAATTAAAAAAAAAAATATCATTATTATTTCCTAATCAGCCACAACATCAGTCAAATGTTTGAAAAACAACTTAACTCACAGCTAAAAATTTTACACTAAAAAATTAGGTAAAAACACACAATTTTAAATGCAAAAAATTTCAATTGAATGTTCTAAATGAAACGAGATGCATGAAACAAAATTTAACTTTTAATTAAACTAAAAAAAATATTAAATATTTAATAAAAATTTTCAACAAATCATGAAAATAAAGAGAAGTGTAGGGAACAATAAAAATTTTAACATTTTTATAATCTTTTCCCCCCCGCAAAAATTTAACTAAGAAATTTTTACAAAAAAATTTTAAAGTTAAATTTTAACAAAATTTTTAAATAAAAATTTATTGAAAAACCAAATAAACATCAAAAGAAAAAGATTATAAAAATGTTGCAAAAATAGTAATTAATTTCATGTGAATACTCTTCTACTCACCACAACTGTAAAATAAAAGCTAAATTAAAAAGCTTTTTTCATATAAAATAAAAAGTTTACTTATGAAATTAGGTGATGGATTTTAATCGAGTTCTAGCGAAAAATCAAAAATATTTTATGTTATAAATATTTGTTAATATTTTCTTTAAAAAATAAAACTATTAATTAATTCTATGTAATTTTTGCAGCTTGTATTTTTATCTCTTTCTCTCTACTACTTAAAAGGATTTTAATTTTATAAAAAAAGCTTATTTGTTTAAAGAAAAGTATAATTAAGCTAAACTTTTAAAAAAAAAACCTATTGCTATCAAATTTACTCTCTCTCTCTCTAACTCTCTGTCTTTTGTAATTGAATTGAATTTCCCAGTAAAACTACTACTAACAAATAAATAATGTAATGTATATATATTTTAATTAATAATCAATTAAAAGCTTATTTTTATATTTATAAATATTAATTTAAAAGAAATATTTACATAACTTTATCTATATATAATAATTTTCTACTTAACCTAACAATTTCTTTTGATGTTTTGAAAATGATAAATCTACGTTGAACTTTTTTTACGGGAGCTTTTTTCTCACTTGGCAAGACTAACGTTAACGAGCAACAGAGAATATTTACAATTTTTGTTTAATGTCAACAAAAATTCAAAATTCAAAAAGAGCTTAAACTTTTTGATGTCTTCAATTGAGAAATTTAGGAAAATCTATTTTATTTTTGCTACTTTTTCCACTTAAATAAATAGATTTTCTTAGAATTTCTTTCAATATTCATTTTAAAACACTTTTTATGATTTAATTGCAAACTTTTCATCTTTAAAGCTTTCCTCCTCTCATTATTAGCTTTCAGTTTCATTTATCCTCAATACTTAAAAAAATATGTTCTACAAATATTTTGTAAAAAATTCAATATTTTTACATTCAACAATTTTAATATAATTTTCTTAAAAAAACTCATATGTATAAAATTAATTAATTAATATTTAGCTTTAAATTAAAGTTTAGCTTAAAGCAGTTTTAATTTTTATTTAAAACAAAAAAATTAAAAACAAAACTCTCTATTCCCATTTTTTTATTTTATATAAAATTTATTTTTTCTTTTTCGAAAAATTTAATATTAATATTAAAAAAATAATTGATTAAGAAAAATCTAAAAAAAAAACTTTTGTAAAATATAAGCAATTTTAATCCTCATACCAAAATGTTATATATTTCTCTCTTTCCCCACAAATATGTTTTTTCTCTTTCAACAAACAACACACACTCTCTTAACTCTCTGACTCTTTCATCATCCAAAAAACACCAAAATCCAAAAAAATTATAAATAACAAAAAAAACTAAATTAAATCAATTATTTTCATCATCTGCGATTAAATAATGAAAAATCTATTTTTCACCAACCGGAACCGGAATCGGAAACTACAAAAACAACAACCAAACGATTTTGTATACATATAGTTACTTTATCGTTTTGGTACTCTTCGGTAATTATACATTGCTAAACGTGTTCTTGGCTATCGCCGTCGATAATTTGGCCAATGCTCAAGAATTAACTGCTGCCGAAGAGGAACAAGTCGAGGAAGATAAAGAGAAACAATTACAAGAATTAGAAAAAGAAATGGAAGCGCTACAAGGTGATGGTGTTCATGTAGAAAATGGTGGTGATGGTACAACAACCACTGTTAAGAAAAGTAAAAAGAAAGAGGAGGAAAAGAAAGAAGAGGAAGAAGTTACGGAGGGTCCAAAACCAATGTTGCCATACTCATCAATGTTTATATTATCACCAACAAATCCGTAAATACTCTTATTTTATTTTTATATACCAATTTGTCAAGTCTTTTTTTTAATTGTTTATATATGTTAATATTAATCTCTTTTTCTCTATATTAATATATAAGGAATTTTTAGATATAACGATCTTTTTCATATCTGTATTAGTTTATTTTTATATATTTGTAGGAACTTAAGTCTATAATACTATTTTTGTTAATGAAAAGGATCTGGATGTAAAATAGAATTCTAAGTTTCTTAAAATGAAAAATGTCCATTCATATAGAAGTAAGGGGAGAGTATCATTTATATGTCCCTTTGTTCCTAAAACGAGCAGTGGGCTATAATAAGAGAAGACTTAAATTTTGTCGATCTATTAAAACGGTTATAATGGGAAAATGAACAGAGATATGTTTTGGTTGTAAATAATTATTTGTCACAAACCTGTATTTTCTAAGTTCTAAAAATGTTGCCTAATTAGGAAATGATATTTATATGGGAGTTAAAGAACAAATTTCGTAAAATGAATTATGGGTTTCTAAAATTAAGTTCTATTATTAATTTGCTACTATATTTAGACTGATGCTGATCTATTAAGTTCATGATTAACATAAATGAATTTATTAGTTACATTCACATGTTTGAGAAATAAATCGACGGGTTCAAACACCAAATCAAAATCAAAATCTTACATCTATAAAAAATTTCATTTTGTTAAATTTTCCTGTCAAAACCAAAGCTTAAATGTGCATATTCAGATCCTTTTCTTAAACAAGAAAATCTACCTTAATTTATTTTTTTTTAAATTATTAAACTCTCTATTTAAGTTAGTTAATAAGTTCTTTTTTTTTGATAAAATAATCTTAAAATTTAAATTTTAGTGAAAACAAGGTAAACGTAACAAATCATTAATATTAAACAATTTTTCTCTTTTATATTTTCCATGTTTTAATTTCATTATGGTAAACAAATTATTATTTGCTTATTTTTATTTTTTTATGATTTTCAATTTTAATTTCATTAAAATCAACAACAACAATAAAAAATTAAATCAAATCAAAACGCTCCATCAAAAATGCTTGCATGCTGCACGAAAAAAAAATACAACCACCAAAATCAAAAAATTATCATCATTTAATGCTAAAAATCTAAAATCAATAAATCATGAACATTTCCAAAACAACCAACAACAATAACAACAACAAAAAAACACCCATCAACTTGAAAAAATAATAAACAAAATTCCAAAACCAAAAAAAAAAAAAAAAAAAAAAAAATGCGCCGCGTTACAAAAATTTGATTGGAATGAAATGAACAAAAATTCAAAAATTATAAAAATTATAAAAAATCAATTGGAAAAACATTTTGATAACAAATCAAATTCAAATTCAGCATAAGACGTGGCGCCCATTGGGTTGTTAATTTACGTTACTTTGATTTTTTCATTATGGTCGTCATCTCATTGTCATCGATAGCGTTAGCGGCCGAAGATCCCGTTCGTGAGAATTCACCACGAAATAAAATTTTAAATTATTTCGATTATGCATTTACCGGCGTATTCACAATAGAAATGTTACTGAAAATTGTAGATTTAGGTGTTATATTACATCCTGGCAGCTATTTAAGAGAATTCTGGAATATTATGGATGCTGTGGTCGTTATATGCGCTGCTGTTAGTTTTGGTTTCGATATGAGCGGTAGCAGTGCTGGACAAAATTTATCAACAATCAAATCGTTGCGTGTCCTACGTGTCCTGCGACCATTAAAAACAATCAAACGTGTACCCAAATTGAAAGCCGTCTTCGATTGTGTAGTAAATTCATTGAAAAATGTTGTTAACATTCTAATCGTGTACATATTATTTCAATTTATATTTTCTGTCATTGGTGTACAATTATTCAATGGGAAATTTTTTTATTGTACGGACGAAAGTAAACATACTGCCGAAGAGTGCCAGTAAGTAAAAACAAAAATCTAAATCAAAATTTGTTTTTATTATTATTATTTTTTTTGTAATTTTGTATTTTAAAAATTATATTCAAAATTTGTTTAAGTATTTTTTGATTCGTTTTAAGTTGTCTTTTCATTTTGTATAAAAATTCTGTAATTCAAACAATTTTTTTTTTAAATTCGTAACATTTTATTTTAAAATTTACATCGTCTTAGGTAAAACAAATTTTAATTATTATTTTCCAAAATCATTAAAAAAAAATTAATTAAAAACAAATTAAACTTAGAGTGCTAGTAACAGATACTAATTTTCATTTATTTTTCGAAAATTTAACATTTCAATACAAGAACGTTTCTAAAACATATAGTTTTTTCTCTCAGAAATAATAGTATTTCTATATCAAGTAGTGTTTTTGTTGATATAACTTTAATTTAAAAGAAAACAGCTAAAATTACAGCTATTATTATGAAAACACACAATAATACACTTCGCACAGTGTGTCTAAATCGATTTTTCTTTGGAAAAAATTCTCCAATTTTCGAACCGTTGGAAATATTCTAATAACATTCACATCTTAAGAGTTTTTGAGTTGAATTGGAGGAACACAAGCCTGTGTCAAGGACACAGTCAGTGACCCTCTAAAATTGTTCACCTTTTTTAGTATGTTGACTTTTTAAAAATTCGCCAAAAATCCATTTAATAATTCACCTTGTAAATGTCTAAAAAATACACATTATCTCTTATAGTTTTGAAGATATTCATGACGAAAATTTTTAACCCATTTTTATCCCAGTTTTATTTTAAGTTTTTTCTTTAATGGTGATTTTACTGTGAGTTCTAAAATTATGTGGCAGATTCCCTATAAAATTTTAAAAGATATTGGTGCAATAAATATATAAATATATGAATCCGTTATAAAGTTATATTAATCTAAAGTTGGAACTTTAAATTATTTATATATTTTTTTGCGTTTTTTACAAAAAGGTGGCAACATTTATTCACTTACAGAACCATTTTTTTGTTCCATGTTTTAAAATTTCTATATTGTTTTATATAGAAATCGTAATAGGAATGAGTAAAAATTAAATACGTATGTCATTGGGGCAGAGACATGCCCACAAGCCCTACCCAAAATTGGTCAATTTCGGACATTTTTAACATTTTTTTGTTAAGTTCTCAAATCGCAATGGTGGAGTCATTTTTGAATTAATCTTTATATGTTGTTACACCAACACACAAAAGGTATTTTCTTCCATACGGCGATTGTAATGAGAATAACAATCAATTAAGTGAAAAATGTCAAATTTTTCAACATGATTTATACGAATTGATATTTCGAAAAAAATAGAACCTTTTTAATTCTGGATAATTTATTCGTTATATAATTCAATTATATTAAAGTTTGAATAAGAAATTCATTTAAAAAAATTTAAGTTATTCATTTAATTTTGATATCAAGAGACGTCAATTCCTAAAAATTAACCTGTAAATTAGCAAAAACATGTGTTAAGAGTTTATACCCTGGCTGAAAATTGAATCTTAGTTAGACTTCCTCTAATGAAAACCTCAGCTCTAACCATATGAAATTTAAGTTATATATCTCTAATGGTTCAAAATTTACAGAATTATTAAAAAAAATCGATTTAGACGCACTGCACTTCAATTATCTTCAATTAACTTTATTTCTTCTTAAACTTATATTTTTGTATTGTCTTCGTATTTTTTAATTTTCTCTTAATTTTCTTTACTTGAAATTACGCAACGTACTAGATTCGCGAATATCTTTTGTCTCGAACCTAGTCCATATTTTCCAACAACAACAACAAACAAACAAAAACAATTTTTTTTCTCACAACAGCAAAACAAATTTAATTATTTTGCTCTAAAACTATATTTTTAGTACAACAACAATAACTTTTTAACTACAACAAATATGTTCTATAAAAAAATTTCATTTAATTTTTGTTTTAGTAACGCTCTTTTCCTATGTGTTTCCTTTAATTAAATGTATTTCCGTTTCCCTATAAAACAAAAATTCAAATATTGACTAAAAAATATATAGTTTTTATCAAGTCAATAATAATTTATGATTTCGTTTCTTTAAATGTTAAATGTAAAAATTTTTCATTTATGTAATTTATTTCTTCTAACATTTAGATGTGTTTTATTATTTTCATTATAACTGTAAATACATTTAGTGTATTTAATTTTATTTGTGTTTTTATCATTTGCTAATTAGCAGCAAATAATTTAAGAAAAAAATTATAAAATTAATTAAAATTAGTGATGACATTTTAAACTGTAGAATATTTTAGCTAAGATAATGATATTTTTATAAATATTTTTTTCAGCATTTAAGGTAATTAATTTTTAATTAAACATCAATGTTTGAATAAATATTCAAATGGTACCGAAACATCCTTAACACTCAATTGTATTTTAATTGAAGCAAAATTAAATTTTTTGTATTCTAATTATCATTAAAAAATATTAAGATTATAATTTTATAATCATGACAAAATGAAACTTATGCTAACATTTTTGACTCATCGCACTGTGGGGCAGAATGGATTTTTTTGCAAATAAATCTGTAACTTTTGATGGGCTGAATGGATTTGGATAAAATTAAATGTAATGATTACAGGGTGTTGTATTATAGCATAGCATTTCAGACACCAAAAGTGCTCCAATGCTGGAGTTTTGTCCTTGATGAAAAATCATGCTTACATGTGATTTCATCTTTTATAGTTTTCGAGTTATTTACATTAAAATTTGCAAAGTTCAGAATTTGCAGGATCTTGAGTCAGTTTTTTTTAAATATTTATTAGAAAATATAACTTCGATCTTTCTAAATTTATTTCACTTTGTCAAAAAACAAAATTTTTTATTAAACCAAGAAAGACTTAGGTGAATATCTCCATCCAGTTCAAAAATAATCAATTTTCATTGAAATTCAAAAATTTTGTTCTGACCGAAAAAGTGACTTCACTTAATTTTATAAAAAGTTAAAATTTTCTTAAAGCCATTTTTGAAAAGTTTTATTACTCAGAATGTTTTCGTTTAAATTTTGTGTAGATTTAAGCCAATATTCTCCCGAATTCGACCCAATTTTTATCAAAATTAACGCAATGTGTTTTTTAATGAACGACTCTCGTATAAATTTATTTTTTAATTTATGAATAAGAGTGCAGCATGTCACTAATTTTATGTAGGATTTGTGCTTTTTTAAAAAGGAACTATAAACATTCGTACATCAACTTATGTTTAACCTATTTGGGCCATTTTTTATTACAATACCAACATATATGTAAGTTTTAAACCCTTCAAGATACATTTGGGAAGGAGGTTGTATTGAAGCTATTGCAAATAATGGACCGGTCCTCATAAAATATATATTTTAGAATATAACAGAACATTTTTGATATAAAATTTGCTAAAAATCACTTTATATTTAGGAGTTTTATGACCTTAAACCCTTAATCCGGTAGGAATATTTGCATAGAGGAAAGATGAAATATTAGATTCATTATAAAATTCAAAAGGCAAAGTCCTTGAATAAAAATAGTGACATCTGCCAAGTTTCATCAATATATCTTTAAAATTACGTCCTTCAATTTGGTCCCAATTTTCAATAGACTCTAGAAGGGATTCTGGGTGGAATGGTATTCTTAAAAGTGGTGGTAGAAATTCCATTAGAGATGTAGCACTGATAAGCCATAATATCTGATTTTCATAGTATAAATGTATTATTTGAATCGATTTCCAATAATTCTGATACAAATATTTCGGACCATTTGAAAGTGTATAAAAAACTAAAATTATTAAGGTTCGATTATAATTTCCTTTTTGGTTCCCACTGTTCTTTAAAAATTTATTAAGATTGGTGAAAATGATAGATAAAGGAGGGCGAAAACGTAAGTTTTATTTGAATTTTGATACAAAATAAAAACGGAATTGCAACATAAAGGAAGATTAAATTCACTACTTGCTGAATTCGAAAAGAATACTTAAGTTCGTGACAAGTGCGGTATTAAGGCCATACCATAGGTCTTGACCAACCCTAGCTTTATTACCTGCTGAATAGGCAGTAAATTATTTAGTAAATTTATTGTTTAGAATACCATATATTTAACAAATATTCTCAAACAATAAGTCCATTACGAATGCTCAAAATTACATATTTATCAGCAGATTACAGACACATATTTATTAAAAATAAATTGTTCCAATTTAGAGATCTTTAACGAGTTTTCGGCCAATTTATCGATAAACAATCGATTGAAAATGTTTTTCGCAATGTATTTTAAATTCACAAAACTTTTGTAGTGATGTAAAAGTTATATAAAAAAAGGACGTTCTCTTTGCAAATTTTAAATTTTTAATAATGTTTATCGTTGCTTAAGAGAATTGAATTTTGCTCTTAAATATAATTCAAAAATCTCTTTCCAGAATTATTTCTCTCTTACCCTTATTATCTTAGCTAATATTTCAAAATTATTCGATTAATAAAAAAATAGTTTAATGATATAAATAATTAAACAGTCATATTAATAAATATTAGTAAAATATTCATTTAGTATCATTTGCTAGATGTTGCTATTTATTGATCATTATTCGAATAATATTTAAAGGTTGATAAATGTCATCACTAACAACTAAAATTAGTTATCTAAAGTTAAATAAAGATGATGGAATAGAAATAGATAGTCAAATAAGATTGTGAAAATGGAAAATTACAAATTTGAGATTTTTGGAAGAGACAATTTTCATTATTTGAAAATGATTATAACTTAAGATAGATGTTTCATTGAAAAACAATTTTTATTCATACAACAAGATCTCCCCAATTTTTAATTTTCCATTTACAATATAAATGTTTAATTTAGAAAATTCCATCATGTGGTAGGAAATTAAAATATAAAACACAAACAAAACAGATTTGAAAATTCTATACGATTCTAATGAAAAGAGCGCATTCACAGGATGTTTTCACATAATAATATTTCTATTAAAAAGGAGAAATAATACCCATCGATGACGCCAGGTGTTTTAAATTACATTCAAGTCATTTTCTTAAAATTTAATGAAATAAAAAGTCCTTTAAGAAAGTAAAACCCAAACGACGACTTTAAAATAATTACTTTTAATTGCACTGAAAGTCTGTACACAAAACAACAAATAAAAACAACAAAAAACAATTGAAACATTTTTCAAAAAGAAACAAATACAAATAAAAACACACTGAAACTTGCACACATTTAAACCAAATAACATTTACAAACAAAAGATCACATTGTTGAGGTGTAAAACCTAAGAAAAAGTTTTATATGCCCGCCTGATCATTTTAATGCCTTTTGCCAAATCTATAGAGAAAATATGTAAGAATGCTACATTCGGCAATGCCGAATCTTTAATACTCTCCACCACAAATGAATTAATTTAAATCGTTAATACACAGTCACACATACACACACAGACGTTAACTATATGTAAAAGGTTTTCTTAAATACAACACAGAAACTTTTTTCTACCGAACCGATTTCGATCATTTTAAGAATGTTAATGAATAAAGTTATGAAAAATGTCGGTTTATAACTGACAATTTTACGAAAGTTCTTTTATTTAACTAAGAGGTTGTCTCTGATATCGGTGGAGTCTCAGGACTCCAGAAAATGCTCTGGTCAAATTTCGTTGAGCTCTGTCAATTATTGTGGATGTGAGCGTGACAACTACAAACAGACAGATAAACAACGAACAGACATTCGTAAATCGACTCAAATTTTGATTTGATGCAAGAATATATGAGATCTGAAATTATTCCTTTTTAACGTTACACACTGAATGACATTTGCAATGGTGGAGGGTATAATTAAATGATATTTTAACGTGCAATAAAAAGTTCTAAATTTCCCATCTAAAAAAAAAACAAAAAATAACTAGATTTTTTTCTTTTAAGTTTTGCAGACAATTTTAAGTTTATTATGAAAAAAAAAATATTAAAACAAAAAAATGCGTGCACAGATTTTACAGAATGTAAGAGTAGCATTTTAAAGTTTCCCCGCTTGTTTATTTGCCTGATTACTGCAACACAACCCAGTAAACAAAATCATGCAAGCAAACAATGCTGAAAAATGAAAAAACTAATCAAATCTTTAATCATCAAAAATAAAACCTGGAAATTACGAAATTAACAACAAAAATTCAACAAATTGAAAATCCAAAAAAAAATATTAGAAAAAAACACTGGCTTTAAAACAAATGACTAAATTATGGAATCCATAATATTAATTAAAAACAGAAAAACAATTCAACTAATGAGGATATTAAAATTGAGAATTTGCCTTAATTTACAAAAACTATGTCTTTGCATTTTAAGTAGTAAAAGGACTTGAACTTTAACTTTAATTAACTTAATAACATAAATAATTCATAACTTGTTTTTAATAATTAAATTAAGCTTATTTTTTTTTGTGTGTGAATTGGGTATTTTATTTTTTGTTAAAATACCAAAGAGTCCATACTACTGCCAGAAGATTTCTTAATAAGCTTTATTTCAAAAAATTACACGCGCTCTAAATTCCAATTCACTTAAATAAAAATTAATAATAAAAAAACTTAGATTTATGCCCTTGATTTTTTGCATATTTCTAAAGTTAAACGCAGGAAATTCTCAAGTCTGGATTTAAAACTTAAAACCTTAAAACCACAACAACAGCAAAAATAATCCAAACAAACAAATATTTAATTAAAATACTGCTCATTTTTAATTAGTTGAATTACATTGTTTTCTTATCCAAAAATTAATTAAATAATTAATCAACATATTTACTTATACAAAAATAAAAAAAAAAAACTTAAAAGCTGCTAGTATTAAAACTTAAATTAAACTTACTAATTAGTTTAAATTGTAACTTCATTACAATTAGTGTCAAAAAATTTTTAGCTTAAAATTTTAGCAAATCAAACTAGTCTACCAAAAATTATTTAACTAAATCTTGAAAAATCATTACTTTAGCTTCATTAGTTGTTTTAATTATCATTAACAAGAACAAATAAAATAATTTATAGCATTTTTCTAATTTTTAGTTGTAAAATTTAATTTTCTCATTATATTTCTTTTTTAATCTTATAAATGTTTATAAATGTCAAAAAGAAATTCTTACGATCTTACAATACACTCATTTACTTGTTTTATATGAAAATACAAGAAACGTTTTCTTTTCCACCAAAAAAGAACATTTTAAACATAAAAATGAAACAAAATAAAAGATTTTATATCTTTTAACTGTTTGCCTTCGTGTGCAATGAAACTTTTACAAAAAGTCTGGAGAAAATTTTTAATTAAAATCCAGTTGAATAAAATTGAAAAATGATACAGTGTTTTTTAATTTTTAAAATTTTAATTATTAAAGTTTCACAAAACATATTTAGAAATTTCCAAAAGGAACTTCAATTTGCATAGAAAAAATAAAAATATCTCCTTTTTAAAAATAATCAAAAAATAATATTAAATGAAACTCTTATTATTATTATTATTATTATTATTATTATTATTATTATTATTATTTTTATTTTGCAAAATTTTAAAAATCAAAAAATTTAAAAGTGACTTTTTCAAACAAATTTCGAGAAAATTAAAAACAATAATTTTGCAAAAAAAGTACTTTTCTAAAATTTAAATTTCAAAAAAAGTTTTTAAAAAATTATGATTTGACTTTCAACAATAATTAAAAAAATTCTTAGAAAATTATTTTTTAAAGAAAATAAAAAATTGTATTGAATGTTTTTAGCGAGAATTTTAAGTAAAAACTTTTTAAAAATAAAATTTTTGGATTCAGATGTTCATATTTTAAATAAAATTAAATTGAGAAAAATTCAATTTTGAAATAATTTTTTTTTTGAATTAAAAAACAAAAATAATGTAGTTTTTAACGAGAAATTAAAAAAAAAATTAATTTGAATAATTTTTACTTAATTCTTTACTTTTTTAATTTTTGAAAGGATTTTTAATAAATGAAAATTTTTCAAAATTTAATTAAAAAATAAAAAATTTGCAAAAATTAACGTTTTGAATTTGTAGCGAATTTCTTAAATTTTAGTTTTTCCAATTATGAAAAACAATACTTAGTTTTTGAATAAAAATTTAGTTAAAAAAAAATAATAATTGAATTGAAACTTCTTGAAAAGATTTTTACAAAATTAATTTTCAAATTTTTTTTAAATTTTAAAAATATTTCTTTCTGTTTTCTTGTTTTGTTTTTTAAAAAAAATTTTAAAAGTTTACCTTTAATTTTTCAAAACACATAATTTTTAGTAGCATTTTTTTAAATAAAAGAAAATAAATTTTTCAATTTCCTAAAAATTTCGATTAAATTTTTTCAAAAATTATTTCAATATTTTGTTTATAAAAAAACTTTAAAAATAAAACTGGAAACATGGGGGATTATTTACAGTTCCCATCTTAAGAATTTTTTTAAGTAATGAATTTCAAAATTTTAATTTAACATATTTTTATTCAAAGCTGTAATTAAAAAAAAATCAAAAATTTTTCTAAAATTTGTTCGAAAATTTTTAAAAAACATTATTAAAAAATTCTTTTAAAAGAATAAAAAGAACAGCATTTATTGTAAAAAAATAGAATTTTAGTTATCTTTTCAAATAAATTATTTCAATATAATTATAAAAAATAAATCAAAGATTTTAATGCAGAATTTTCTTTCTTTTAATGAGTAGAAAAAATAAATATTTCAAAAATGCTTCAATGAAAATTTGTAGAAATTTTCCTTCTTGTCAAATTCATCGATAACTAATATTCAATAGATTTTTATTAATATTCTGCAATAAATTTCTCTCTCGAAGAAATATTTTCCTAATTTTAAAATTCATTCAAAATTGTTAAATTTGTCCATCAAATTTTTATAAATTTCTTTTTATTAAAATTTTTCATAAAATTTTAAATGCACAGATATTTTTATTTTTCACCTTCGTAAATTTTGGTTTACAAAAAGAAAAATTAAAATGATTTATAAATTCTTAAATAAAGTTTTGTATGTGATTTTCTATAAGATTCAATTTGAAATTTCTTAAAATTTTGAGTATAAAGAAAATTTATAAAATTTTAAATAAACTTTAATATTTATTCTTAATAAGTTCCCACTTACCGTTTCAAATTCGATGAAGAATTCTGCAAAGAAAAGAAAGAAATTTTTGGTCAAATTCAGTTAAAAAATATTTAAATATAAATCCTTAAATAAAAATTTTATACTCAAGAAAAGTTCCGATTCTAAACCGTGAACTAATACGTCTGGCATCTGATGGCATAATTTGAATAAAAACACTGTATCATTTGAAAACTTTTTGTAAAACGTCATAAAAACAAAATTTTTTATAAAAAAAATTAAATAACGCTTAAATTATAAAAAAAAGAATGCTCACAATATTGAAAAAAATAATAATAAAATATCCAAAACTTCAAACTCTAAAACCACCAAAATACTTTTTAAAACCCAAAACAACTTCAATACATTCTTATACAAACAAGACTTCCTTCCACACGCGAAAATTTCATTGTATTGTCATTTACAAAAGATTATAATTTAAAGCTTTTTTATAAATTTTTATTTTTTTTAAATAATTAATTATAAACATAAACCAACAAACAGCTAAAAACAAATACCTCCTCTCAACTCTTAATGCTTTTTTATGTATCGATTTTGTAACATTTGCTATTTTTTTACGCCTTATTTGTGTAACATTTCTAAACTATTTTACTATAACTTTTTCTAAACCTTAAAAATTAAACAAATTTGTATCATAAATTTTAAGAAAACAGCTTTTTTTCACTACAAAGAAAATTTGAAAATACACCAACCTAGATCACAACCCCCATTAAGCCAATACAACAACCATTAAAGTCATTTTAACACTGAAACATGTTAATTTAATTTGTTTTTAGAATATTTTGATTTCTTTTTTTTATTTTTTTAGATTTTTTATAAATTTTATTAGATTTAGATTTTTATTTGATTTAATTCATTTTCAATTAAATTTTATATGAAAAAAAATTATTCACAAAAATTAAACTCAACTTTAAACTTTGAAAATTAAAATCACAACTTGTTACCAAAAAACTAAACAAAAAAACCATCCAAGGGGTTCATATTTTAAATATGAAGAAGGTGAGCTGCTGCCTAGACCGGAGTTACGAATTTGGAAACCCAGAAGTTTTCATTATGACAACGTGGCAGCAGCAATGTTAACACTATTTGCGGTACAAACCGGAGAAGGATGGCCACAGTAAGCGATTTTGTTTTATAATTTTTATTCACACTTAATTTTAATTTATAACATTAATTAAGTATTTCTAATTAACACTTAAAACACTTTAATTATATTTAAATAAATTTAAGAAAATCACTTTAATTAATTTAAAAAATTTTAAGAAGCAAATATGAAAAAAAATTTTGTATTACAAAAACTAATTTAGAGTACTGCAACACTCCATGGCTGCCACTTATGAAGATAGGGGTCCAATACAAAATTTCCGGATCGAAATGTCCATATTTTATATCGTATATTTTATTGTATTTCCATTCTTCTTTGTAAACATATTCGTGGCCTTGATTATCATTACATTCCAAGAACAAGGCGAAGCTGAATTACAAGACGGTGAAATTGATAAAAATCAGGTGAGATTAAGAAAATTTATGTCACAATTAAAACTCAACTCAAGAAATTTTTTAGAAAAAAAATCAAAAATTTTATCTAAATTTATTTATTATAACTAAACAAAACAAATACTAATTGGTTGTGCTAAAATAATTTAATTGATTGTAATAAATTAACAAAAAAATAGATGTGTTTGTTGTACCATAAATGTTTGTCTTAATCATATTATTTTTAAAACAAAAATTTAGCATTTTTAGTGTAAAAAACTGCTTTACTTAATAATTCTATTAAAAAATCAAAAATAATAACAAAATAGTCAAAAGTCTAGATTTCAACATTTTCATGTTTAGTTTAGTCTCATGAAAAATATATATCAAATTCTATAGTCACAACAAATCTATTGGCACAGCAAGTGTATTTTTGTTTATTCCAAATTTTTAGTCGTTTAAGAATTTTCATATGAATAAACAGTGCATTTAGAATTACCTTCAACAATGTAATGAATAACGCCGAACAAAAGTATTGGTGCACTTAATTAAAAATAGTTTACACTATATAAATGTAAATTTTCGTTACTTAGTGAGCAAATCATTATGCTTTATAACTTCATACAGATGCTTTGACATTGAATGGACTAAATTTCTCTTAAATACTTAATTTGGAAATTAGTAGTTTACGTCTAATAACTCAAGCAGCAGCATTCTACGAACAGTAATGAGGTGTATATTTCAATTCCTCTTGAATTTCATTAGCAATTACGGTAGACCCTCTTCACCATTTGTATCTTAACTATATCATTTTCTAAGAAGGAATCATCTAAGACCCAAAAATGTATTTATATTCTTCCATCGAATCAAAATAACCTTCAAACTCTAAACCAATTTAACTATGTTCCTCTGTCTGTCTCTGTCTGTCTGCCTGTCTCTCCGTCATTGGCATGCTCTCATCCAGAATAATAACATAGTTCGGTAAATTTGGCCTGAGTTATAGTCCTGTGATGACTCCTGCATAAAATCAGTACAATCAGTTCAGTATATAAAAAATATAGGTCCATATCTGACGCAACCTCTAAATTTTAGTGAAGAATTTTCGTAAAACTGTCAATTAGAAATCGACAAATTAAATTGAGATTTTGGCATAATATTAAACTATACGTACTTCATTATCATTACAAAAATTATCTAAATCGGTTCAGTAGATAGCAAATTATAGCCAAATATATATGTGTTCCTGTGATATATTTAAAAAAAACGGTTATATATAATATAACAAATTTACGTCACAAGCATTTATGGTGGAGGGTATTGAAGATTCTACATAGCCGAATATAGCATTCTTACTTGTAAGGATTGTGTCAACTTGGTTACTTTCCTGGGTAATTAAAACTTTAGGTTGTTCGGTTCTTTTCGAACTTTAAAAACTTAACTAGAGCTTCCTTCCTTGTATTAGTCAAATCACTTTGGTTGTATTCAGTATTAACAATATTTTCTTCTTAAATGGCAGAGAAATTAAGAAAAAACACAAAAAGGTGGCTGTGCCAATAGTTTTGTCCAGGACTGTATACAGATTTTAGCTTAATTATACATTAGTCTTTAATTTTAGCAGAAAAAAGATATTTCTCCAAAAAATCTTTAACTAGTTTTTAAACTCTTCTTATAGCTAAAATAACTCTAATACAATTTCTCTAAATCTCTAGATTTTTTGTACCTTAACGGTCGTTTTTAGACTCTTGTTTATTTTGTCTCATGTTAGTTTTCATTAAAAAATTTATTAATTAACATTATTTTTCATATTTTAGTTTCTCCTTAAAAAGTCATTTTAATTTATATTATTTTCCATGTTTCCCTAAAAACAAGTCATCATATATTATTTTATAGTTTTAATGTGTATAAATGTTGAACATTTTCCGGGAGTTCTTTAAGTTTATGTACTTTTCAGTGTATAAATTTTTAAATTAAAAAATTTTATCAAAAACATTTTATTTTGCTTGAAATTTTACAAAATAAAATGTTTTTTTGATAAAATTGCTTGTCTTTATAAATAAAAAAAAATATAAATTTTTCAAAACGCTAAAAACTTCATTTTTCAACAGGTTTGTATGTTGCTTTTTTAGAAAAACTGCTTTAAATAAAAAATAATACTTTTTATTTGAAAATGCTTTTAAATATATATTTTTTTTCTAGAAAATCATTATATTTTTATTGAAAATTATTATATTAGAAAGTAAACAGATGTTGATAAGTAGTTTTGAGAAAAATTAGCGAAATTTCTTACAATTTCGATTCTATAAAAAGTTTCAAAAGTTTTAGAGTTTTTTAAATTTTCGATTCCACAGAAACTTCGAATTTCAAGAAATTCTTCGGGAAATTTTCAGAATTTTTAGAAGATCTTTGAGAAATTTTGATTTCATTAAAAAATTTGCGATATTATAGAAAACTATCGAAAAATGTTGATTTCAGAGGAAATTTTCGAGAAATTTTGATTTAAAAGAAATTTTTCGATTTATATTTATTATACAGAAAATTTACAAGAAATTTTGAAAATTTAAAACTATTCAATTTAAAGAAAATTTTCGAGATATTTCGATTTTATACAAATTTTTCTAAATAAAAATTTGATTTGATAAATAATTTTTAAGAAGTTTTAACTTTATAGAAATTCGATTTCACTGGAAATTTTTCCAGAAATTTCAATTTTACGGAAGATTTTGGAGAATTTTCGATTTTGTAGAATATTTTCGAGAAATTTATATTTTTAAAGATTTTTTTATGAATTTAGAAAGTTAGATTTTATTACAGCAATTTCGATTTTGTATCATTTCCATTTTATAGAAAATTATTGTTATTTATTACGATGTATATTTTCTAAAAATTTCGATTTAAATTTTTTTTTAGATTCTGTTTTCGAAATTTCAAAATTAATATTAAATGCGATTCAATTTTTATAAATTTTTGAATTTCCATAATTTTTGGAATTTTGATAAATTATTGATTTTCCATAAATGTCTACTTTACAGAAAATTATTGATAAAAAAATTTCGATTGCATAAATCGACTTTATTGGAAAATCATTAATAAATTTTAATTCATTCATGTGAAATTCAGAAAAAAATTTTGATAAATTCTATTCCATATTTCGAAAAATGTCAGGTTCATTGAAAATTTTCCATAATTTTCATTTTTTTGAATGTTTAAATATACAACAAATTTGAAATAGAAACATTTCCAAAAAAATAGTGATTTTCAAATAAAGTAGGGAAGTACCTTTTCCTTGACCCTACCAGTTAAAGATTCTTTATTGTTAGGGTCTGCCCGGTCCTGTATATTTCTTTAATATAAGTGGTATTACAACATTTTTAGAATTGATTGATACGGTCCTCTTCAAAATAGTTTTCACAAGGTACTTTAAAGGAAATCGATCCGGTTTAGGAAGAACGTATGTTTTTCCATAAGTGACCGTTACATAATGCATTTTTCAAGATTGACCCTCTTCATCTGACCAGACTCGAAAATGCATTTTCTTTAGAAAGTTTTAAGAATCTTAAAAAATCTCAATTCCAGAATTGAAGAATTATTTTTAGTGAAATATATTGATGAAAATCCAAATTTAGTTTAGAAAGTTTGAAATATTTTTTTTATTATTTTACATTAAAGAAATTCTAGATTTCAGATAGAGTTTTTTAGTGATTTTTATTTGAATTTAGTTTCCCAACTCATTTACTTTTTATGGTTAAAATTATAGCGATTAGCGGAAAAGTAGTGAATTTTAAATTTCACATTAATTGATCAACATCTGTTTAACTTAATAATAACGCTTTTATAAATAATTTATAAAACTATTTTTATATAAATACAAAAATTAAGTCTTTTTTCTTAATATCATAACTAACACCGCTTTAGATGTCATAATACTAAGAATGCAACCGAATATTAATATAATATTTTTAACATAAAACAAATCTAGTCTAAAGCTACTAACTGTGTCTGTGTGAAAAAAGATCCAATAACCAAAACCAAAATATATTTACATTTTCTTATCGAAAACATATTTAATTAAAATTCTTATAATAAAATATTTTTACAGAAATCATGTATAGACTTTACAATAGGAGCACGACCATTAGAACGTTATATGCCCAAAAATCGTAATACATTTAAATATAAAGTTTGGCGTATTGTCGTATCGACACCATTCGAATATTTTATAATGATGCTAATTGTGTTCAATACCTTATTATTAATGATGAAGGTAAGTTTTAACTTTAATCTTATATTCAATAGGAATTTTATTGAAAAACAAAAATGGATTTGAAAAAAGTGCATTTTTTTTGATATTTTAAAGGTTTTCGTTTTTATTTTGTTCTAATTTCCTTTCTAATGTTTATTGGTTCAAATTAACTCCTCCATGATCCATACAAAACAACATCCTCTTTATAGCCTTAATAAAATCTTGATGTTATGTATATTTTATTTAAATTAAGTTTTTCGCTAAAAATAAATTAATTATTAATATAATCTGTGTTTAAAAAATATTTAAGTTTTGATTTAAAATTATATTTCTGAAATAAATTTGCTTTGTTTGATATAATTTAAGAGCCTTTTAAAGCGATAAACGAAAAAATTTAAATTTGATTTCAATTTGGAAAAGTCTGCAAAGAAATTTAGCTAAAATTTGTTTCTAATCTAAAAAAATAATCATAATATGTTAATAAATTATCATAATATTTTCAAAAACTAATTTATTCATTCGAGTAAAAAATATTCCAAATAATAGTTGTTTGATAATGATGCTGTAATTTTGGAATTTTATGAGAGAATTTTATGAAACAGAATTATTGGATTCAATTTGGAAAAAGTCTGCAAAAAAATTTAGCTAAAAATTGATTCAAGTCTAAACAAATAATCATACTATGTTAATAAATTATCATAATATTTTCAAAAACTAAATTATTCATTCGAGTAAGTTATATTGTTCAGTTCCGAATAAAAGTTATTTGACAATGATGCAATAATTTTGGAATTTTATGAAACAGACCATAATATGATTATTGTATTATATGCTGAATTATTTTAATCATATTATGATTATGCCACTAAATAATTATTTGCAGATTTAAAATTCAGAAAATTTTCTCTTAATTGTATTTTTATTTCTTTGAAATCAAATTTGAATCTTTATTATTTATTTTTTTTATTTTTGGCATGTTGTTTCCTCTCTTTGTCTAAAATACTTTTATCCTAAATTAAAAAAAAAAAATAATAATAATCCTTATTTATGCACCATTTATTCTATAATTAATTTAAAGAAAACTATTTTAAAAGTTGTACTCTTACACCCAGCAAAATGGTTATTTTAAGAATTTTGAACCAAAAATTCGGATTGTAAAATGTATGTTTTCCCCATTGTTCCCACAAGGAGCCTAAGCACTCTAGGGCCTCAACAAAGCTCGATTTAGGTGTTTATTTCAGTTTCTTTATAATTAATTTTTAGCTAACTTCTAGGATAATGAAATTTTTGATTTTATCGTTGGGAATTTTGATAGTATTTCAATTCTTCTTTTTCCTGATGTTACTTTGTTGACGTTCTCCGTATTCATCAAAAAAAAAAATACCAAAAAAAAATAACCCAGTCGGCTTCTTCGGTGCTCTCCTTTTTTATTTTGGAAGGGAGAGGAAGCAAGTACTATTGTATGCGGTGGAACTCGAACCTGAGATACTTGAAATACTTATTTGTAGACAAACGCTGTTTAAGCTACACTACATCGGGATTTGCCAGATTGATATGTCAATAAGAGTTATGTCTATTGATATATAAACGTAAAATATTTTAACATATTTTGTCACTTTTCTCCTTTTTTAATTCACTATATATCGCCTTTATTGCGCATAATTTCTTTTGTTATATTAATTCTTTTTCGAATTGTGTATGTACATTCTTAATTTTTCTAATTCTCGTCTTATTGAAAATTGGGAATCTCGATTTTCGATGTTCTATCGTAACAATGTCTTTATTTTAAGTTATCTTTCTTAAGGTGCTTTGTATTTGGTTCAACTTTAGATCACGAAATCAGACAACCTATACTGTGTCGGTCCATGGATCATTTGAAATGAGAGAGGTTAAACAAATGTCGTTTTTATCTGCCAGGACTGTAAGGTTAGGACGTCGCGGTCCATACATAATTGTTAGGTGTTGAGCCTATTTCTCTATCTCGATCTCAGTTGTGTCTAAACTACTCTCGTATACTGCTCCATATTGTGGTTATTGCCTGCAATGCCCAGCAGACTGAATTAAGGTTCGACATTGACAAGATAACTTGAAACCGTGTGTCTATGTGTATTTGGTTCAAATATTAAATATACGAAATTTGTTTTTTTTTTTTTTACAGATACACATAGTAACTGTTTATCGCTTTAGCGAATAAATCCGATCTGGATCAGCATATTTTTAATTCACAGTTAAAATAGGCTGACTAGTGTAATTCCAAATATTTTCCTGTGGTTAACAGTGGGAACTTGCACTCTTTTTTGTTCAGGTTCAAATTGCGTGAAGTGAAGTAATTTAAGATTTCGATGAGATAAAAATTTACTTCACGTGTTCACCAATACTTTTGTTTGTTGCTGTAAAGATACAGTCGTATACGTTATCATGTCAACACTGGTGGAGGCGTTAGAAATTTCGAGAGGTCGTCGTTTTAACCTACGAGGTATTGATCTTCGTCTCGAAACTCAAAGAACGACTAAGTATCAAAAATTCGTTGATTTGTTGATAATGATGAAGCTATAGTGTAGAGTCTGTAGTGAGAACGTTCACCAATATATTTATGGAAGCTGGAGATTAATAAGTTTTACATCCAGTAAATTCTTTATTTTTAAATTTTTTAAGAGACTGAATGACAAACCCTTTGCTGGGTTATAGATTTAAAATTTTCTTTATTTCATACATAAATATAAACATTGAAAATATAGAAGATTCAATGTTAAGAAATCTGGGAAATCTTCAAAAATTGTTATAGTATCTTTCTAGATTACAAAGATCTTCAAATAATTTAATTAATTTCTATAAAATATGGAATTGAAAAAAATAATTTTTTTATTTAATTATTTCTATTAAAAAAATCGACGGTCTGAGAATATAAAAAAAAACAAAATTTCAAAATTTCCAATAACTCTTTTTACTAAGAACTCAAAAAATCAATTAATTTAAAAGATTCTCTTAAAATAATTTCTCCGTGTACGATCATTTCACAATTTATGTAAAATAAAACTGTCGCTTGTACAAACATAAGCTTTTTCTTAATATTTATTTAATTTTATTTGTATATTTCTCTACTAATAAATGAAAATAAGTGTAATTATAAAATATAATTGAATAATTTATTAATAATTTAAATACAACAAAACAAAACGAATTTTTACCCCCCTCCTCCTTCATTAGTATCATAATCAAGGTGAGATGTATGAGAAATCACTGAAATATATCAACATGGGATTCACAGGAATGTTCAGCGTAGAAACTGTGCTGAAAATCATTGGATTTGGTGTTAAGGTAGGTGATCTGATAAATCTATATTTAAAATAATAATTATTGAAAAATGAAAGCACTTAATAAATATGATAATCAAATGTATAATAAATTTTATAAAGCTGTAAAAACAAATGTTGATATTTGCAATGTTCCTTTTTTTTTTGTTGAATTAAGTTTTTAGTAAAAAAGGGGTCTGGGAGCCAGTAAGTACATTTCTTTAAGACTTTTACTGCATATTAAATAAATAATGTGAGCTTTTTGGAGGCTTTTGAATTAAGCATGTGAAAAATAATTTGTTGAAAGCTTTTTATTCTGATAAGCTTTTGTGGGGCACTTATTTTGAAATACATTAATATTAATATTTTGATGGAGCATGTTTTATGAATATTTTCTTTTGAGCACCAACAAATTAATTTTTTGTATAAATTTTGAATTGAAAATATAATTTTAAATAAATCTTAGAAGGATGTATAAATAAATAATTGGATATTCCAAAATCTTTTCCTGAACTGTTGTAAATATCTAGTGCGACATTAAAAGAAAAAACTGTAATATGATCATCTAATGACCATTAAAATATATTCATTAAATATTAACTTATTTGAAAATATTGAAATTATTTAATTTGTGAAATATGTTGAATTACATCGCGCACGATCACTTAGTAATAAACTTAAAGTACAATTTGAAACGATCATCTGATCATTAAAAAAATCCATTTGATATTTTCATACAACCTCCAATATGTTGGAATATTTTAAAAAGACAGTGGTCTAAATAATTTTTGACTCGATCACTTAGAATTGAATTAAATCATTAAATTTTCGACAATAGACTTTTAAAATTATTATGCTTCATGGTTTACTAGCCTAGATCATTTACTAATCACTAAAATAAATCGAATACATATTAACTTAGGCCGGTTTAAGATTTTTTGATAAAAAATATCTGAGACGATCACATGAAATAAATCAATTTTATCAAAAAGTGTTCAACGAAAGCACTTTAATACCCAAATAAAATCTAAGGCGATTTTTTAAAACATTTTTTTTTGAAGCGATCTGATTTCTCTGACGTGATCATTAAAATAAATCGAAAAACATTATATATTTCATTATAAAATTTCTGTAATATATTCGACCACTTTTTAATCGATCTTGATGAAAAATGACATAATGATTTATCTGACGCGATCACTTACTATTCATTGAAATACTAATTATGAAATATTTTGATGCTAATTTCATACCCTTTATATATTGGTCTAGTTCTTTAAAGAATTTAAACAAAAATATCTGACACGATCACTTAGAGGTCGTTAAAGTAAATCAATGAGATCATAAAGAGTTCGATTTTTAAGGCTAAAATTTTACTTAAAAAATCTTTGACGACTTTTTAAATTATTTCTCTGACACGATCACCTACTGATAATTCGATAAAGTTTACATACAAATTATGATATTATTTCTTGCTTTGAGCTAATATATTTAATCCGATCACCTTATGATCATTTAATTGAATTATGAAATGGTATACTTTTCTACGAGGCAATTTTAAGATTCGTTAAAATTTCAAGTTGGGAATAAATATATATATATAAATAGTTTATCTGACATGATCTGTTTATGATCACCAAGTTATTTAGAAATATTGAGGTTATTTAGTATCAGGTATAACTTGGAAAATATTTTTATTTACATACAGTTTTTTTATAAAAAATATCTGAAGCGATCACTTAGTGATCGTTAAAATAAATCATTTGAATAAAAAAAAATTCAAGAAGAAAATATTTTTAGTATTTCAAAATTATTGTTTAGAATATTTATAATTTAATTAAACCATTTATCTGACAATATCACTAAATGAGGTTAAGACAAAATATATTACATTGTAATAAACTATCTGATGTGATCACTTACAGATCTTTAATGAGGGTTTTTATCAATTAAAATGCAAAATCTGTTTTTTCGCTTTTAGTTCATTTAAGCCTTAATTGTAAAAATTTTTATATATAAAAATACACTTCACACTACACACTTTTTCATTTCAAACTTATTTAACCTTAATTTATAGATTTTGATTTTTTCATTTTTCCCAAACAAAAAATTTAATGCCTTGATTAAATCCAAAAACCTACAAATAACATTTAATGACAAAATCCAATTAAAATTATGAATTTGGCCTATACTTCCTTTTTCTATTTTATTTCCATTCTATTCTTAACAAAAATCCCCCAAATTAAACTCAAAAGTTTCACGATGCACCGCCCCTACACACAGAGATTTTAGCCAACATGAATCTGATATTTACCATGTTCTTTCTGACGGAAACCATAATGAAAGTATTAGCTTTTGGTATAACGGTAGGTAGCAAAAAATGGAACCAGATCCAATTTACGACAAAGCATTGCAAAATCGTGTGTTAACAGTTTTATAAAATTTATTTTATTTTTTAATAATTTTGTTAAAATTAATATTTCTTTTCTGGTGAAATTTTGTATTTTAGAATTTCTTTAAAGATCCCTGGAATATATTTGATTTAATCACAGTCTTGGGCAGTATAGTGGATGCCTTATGGATGGAATTTGGGGTAATTATTACAAGCAATTTTCATTATTTTATAAAAGAACAATATTTAAGGTATTTTATTTAATTATTTGTAAAGAAAAAATATCGTGTAAACTTAAGGAGGACAAAAGGAAAAAAACTTAAAATGTCCTGAATTTTAAACGTTTTAAAGCAAAAAATGTCATTTTTGCTTTAATTTATTGAAAGAAAAAATATTTTTATTTTTGTTATTATTTTTGTTTGGAATGTATGTGTTATATATTTAATTATTTATTATATAATTTTATTTAATTTTGTTAAATAGGGATATTTCAGTTTTATAACTTTATATATGAAAAAAAATAATGATAACTTGAACATATGCAAATGACAGCAGTTTTATGAAAAAGAAAAATATAATAAACTTAAAGCTTTAGTAAAACTTTAAGAACTTTTGTATAGGTTTCAGTTTGAAGTTAATCAATAAATATACTATAACGACTTAAAAATATATATAAACATATAAAATATTTTAAAAGCTTAATAATATATTTTTTTAATATTAAATAATTTTTATAATTATTATTTATATAATAAATATCTAAAATATGTTTAATATTTAATAATATAAATATACTCATTTTAATCATAAGTCATTGAATATTATTAATCTCATATATTTCTTTTTTTTAATTTCCTTTTTTTCATAATTTGTTTATGTGTACCAAAAAAAAAAAAAAATAAAAAAAACCGTTAACCAATTACGAAAATGGGGTCTGAAAAACAAAATTTTAATAATATCAAAAATCGAAAAATATCAAAATACCAATAAAAACAACACCTTACAAAATATTGAAAACACTGCTACAACAACCAAAAAAAAACACCTCTATCACTTACAAAAACAACAACTCTAATTATTACAACAAAAACAAAAATTCCTATAATTAAAACAAAAAAAAAACACCTTAAAATCTATATGCAACAAAACAAAAACATATAAAAATATATAAATAAATCATAAACTTTATATAAAACTATATAAATACAACTATATAATATACACTCTATACATCTATGTAAAACAATAACAATACTCACATTAATATACAAAAAACAACAACAACATTTCCTTTTATTAACAAACTATCTAAAACAATTGAAAAACTTTAATTTACACTTCATTATTAAAAAAAATAATATAAAATCATTTAAATACTCTCTAAATCAATCAACAAAATTTTAATTGTCAATTTGAATTTATCAACATCTCAAAATTCTCTTTCAACCTTCAAAAAATAATCAAAATCATCTCATCAAAATTAAAAAAAAAAAAACAACAATAATAATTATCTTCTACAATTATAAAAAATCTCATCAACAAAAACACCTAAAAAATATCATCACGTACTCTATTCTCAACTCAACAACAACAGCACGATGTAAGTACAAAAAACACTTTTAAATACACTCTCTTTCTCTCTATTTCTATCTCTCTCTATAACTATATCGCTCTATACTTCCTCTAAACTTAACATAAAACATAAACATAACAAAAAAAAGAGTTTTTGAGTTAAGAACCAGAAACAAGACGATTTGAGTAATTCTATTCGCCTTAAAAATTAGTGTTCAATTCGCCTTTATTAATAGTTAAAAAACTGTAAATGTAATTGATCAAATAATTAGGTAAATATTTGTTTCGTCTTAATTGATCATAAACCAACTGTAAAAGTAGGCAAATTTAACTATTCAATTTGCTTTAAAAATTTTAAAGTTAATTAATTAATTAAGTTAATTAACCGTAAAAAAGGCGTCTTGAGTAATTAAATTCACATTAAAAATGTGTTTAATTCGCCTTAATTGATTACAAACGAATTTGCTTTAAAATATTCTCCGTTAATTACACAAAAAACGGAAACGGATCTTCTTGTTTCTGCTTGAGTTCAATTAAAAAAAATGCAAAATTTTCTTAAACCAAAAAGTGTGATAAAGTTCAATTCGCTCTTTTCGAAATTTAACTGGGCAAATTGAACTATTCAAATCGCCTTAAAAAGTTTTTCTGCATTAATTAAGTTAATTAACCGGAAACAAAACGAGTTCAACGATTCAATTTGTCAAAATTGACCAAAACCTTTTCTTATACAAAAGCTTTGATGATAAAAAATCTATAATAGTTCAATTCGCCTTAATTTAGCATTGAGAACAAATTTAAAAATTTAAAGAAAATAATTAAAATTTTCTCTGAAACGGAAACTGTAATTGAACAAATCTCCAAGCTGATTGAATTCGCCTTAATATAACTCATACACTCTTTATGACATTTTTTCAAAAGAAAATTGTTTCTCTCTTTATTTCTAAATTAACAAAATATAATAAAAAATCTCTTACTAACCCCCTTTTTATAAATTGATACTCAATACATGTGATATATACTTAAATAACATTCCCCAAATTTGTATAATTGCATTATTGTTGTCTTTATTTAATATATAATTAAAATATTAATTTAAATGTCTTTTTATTACATAATTATTATATTTTAGTTTTGGTGTTTATTTTCTTTTTTAATTCATGTGTCTAATTTATGTTTTAATTTATTGTTTAGTTTGGTTTTAGAAAAAAAAAATCTATGAAAATTGTTTTAAAACATTTTGCGGGTGCAAATTTATTACAAAATTAAATTAATGTTTTAGTTAGATATGTGTGTATTAAAAAATTAATATAATTAAGTGTTTAGTTCATAGCAATTAGAAGAGATATTTATGAAATTAATTAAACTCTGATCTGAGAATATTAAGAATAATAATTTGTATACCAGCACCACAACAAGTAACGATGAGAGTATGTATGTAATGCAGAGCTCAATGAAATTTGTCCTAAGTATTTGGCATCATCCTAAAAAAAAAGTTATAGACCGATGTCTGTCACGTAGATAAAGTCTTACAAAATATTAAAACCCAAACTTTGAAATGATACAGAATTAAACACGACAAAAATGTGGGTTAAATTCACAATTTCATCATTAGAAATCGAAAACTTAAAGGACGATCTATTACAGTAAAGTGTTATAATAAGGCATGAGCTTGATTTTACCTTTAGTGCTGATTTCAATAGTTTTTTAATTATAATTTCACCAGATATATATTTTTCTAAGGAGACATCAGCGAAAAAAATAAAATCAAAATATAAAAAATTAATAATAAAAATTAATACTTAAACATATATTTTATTATTTTCTTTGATATTCATGAGCGCCCAAATGTAATTTTTATGGAGGTTCAAGGTTGACGATTTTTCTGACATGATATCACGAACAGTACTAATGTGTACCGCAGAACGACTCAGCTTATTTGTCAATATATTTTAACATTTTCCAGAGATTCGGTTTACTGCTTTTTACATGGCCATATGTCATAGAATATATAAATTCAACAAAATGTTACATAATTGTTTTCGAAAATAATTCTGTAAAATTCATAAAGAACCTAGAAACTTTACATCTAAGACCTTTTTGTCTATTATTAAAAAAAATAAATAAAAATTAGTTTATAGTTTTATTCATAATATTAACTAATTATAAATTTATATCTAAATTGCACCCAAGAAATTTAAAAAATGTTTTCATAGATTTTTTGTAAAAACCATTTAATTATATATTTTATTGCAATAATTTCACATTAAAACATCATAAAATAAAAAACATAAAGAAACATTAACATTTAAACAAAATCATTTAAAAAATATATTATAATATTTTATATTCAAATTACTTCATTAATAAATTTAAACAAAATTAAATTTAAAATCATACTTTTTTCTATAACGCTTTTAGAATGTCTCTAAATGTTGAGTTTCTTTAAAATAAAAATCATTTATATATAAAAATTATTTTAAAAAGACAAATTTCTTAACATGGAATGCTTTAAAAAAATACAAAATACCAACAAACAAAAATCATAAATTAACATTTATTTTTAAGCATCATAATTTTTTTCCTTCTTATTAAGTAGAAAACAATTTCGGAAAAATAAATCTAAATTAAAACTGACAAAAAAATGTAAACCCATCTAAAGATATGATTTTTTTTAAACTTAAGTTTTTCTTTTAATTTTTTTAAGCTTTTTTAATTTTTTATTTTCTTAAACTTCTTGTCACTAACACAGAAAAAAAAACACAAAATTTTTAAGAAAACACTTTTTCACACATTTTCAAGTTATCCCTTTTTGGCAACAAATCACTTAAGAAAAAATAATTGTTCAATTTTTGTTAACTTTTTTATTGAATTGAACAATTATCTTTTTTATCAATTATTTTAATTAATTTTTATTACTTTATATTTTATTAATAATTTATGACAACAACACTGATATAATTTATTTTATAACCTTAAAAAAATTCCACCATAATTTAAAACACAACAACTACAAATACTAAAATATTTCTCAACTGCAACTATGAAACAACAAAAATAAAAACCTATAAAAAATATATATAAAAATTATATATGTAAAAACTCATGTGATCCTCTATAAATTTCTATAAACAAAAAAATATGAATGCGATCAATATGTTCAAATTTTTAAATAAAACAAAATATATATATATACACACACACATACAACAACCAAAACACCTTAAACAATCTAAACAAATATTGAAAACATTTGAATGTTGTTAAAACCTAAACAAAAAACATACACTGGCTAACAAAATTGCAACAAATGGCTATTTGAATTTGAACAAACAAAACAACAACAACAACACCTCATATATCCAAACAAAACTACTGATTTGAAACCTCTGAAACAAAATCATCTTCAAACAAATTGAAATAATTCTACCAACAAACTTATCTGAATGGCTTTAAATAACTCTTTAAAACTAAAACTATTCTACAACTTCATCCTGTTTAAAACCAAAAACAACATGCTTGCAACTCTTTTTGAATGTTACACCCACCAAAAAAACCACTAACAAATTAAATCAAATCACCAACAACTACCAAAAAATATATATCACCCCAAAAAAAAAACCAAAACAATACAATCTACCAAACAACCAATTAACTAAAAATAACATAAACAAAAAAATCCTTTTTTAAACTGAAACTCAAAAAACCACAAACCAGCAAACTCCACCAGTTATACAATACCATTACACCTACAACCACTATATCAGTTCAAATAACACCGCAAGGCAATTTACAGTCCATATTAATCATCAGCAAACTTTAACTGTAAGTAAGAATTTATCAAAAAATTTATTGAAAAATTAACAAAAAAAAATTGCTAAATATTACAAAAAAATCTATATTTTGAAAAAAATAAAATTAAAAAACTCTTTGTATAATTTTGTGATTTGCTATCACAAAATTTAATTAATTATTTAATTAAATTACTCTTGTACTATTGAAACCTTTTACAAAAAAAACTAAATAATTTAAAGTTTTTTCTAATTAGTTGCATTTGATGAAAAAATTATAAAAAAAAACTCTTAAGTAATTTCCTCTATTAAGTTGGCTTTAAATATTTTTTTGTACAAACAAATCCTTTTTTTCTTTGCGTATTGAAATAAGATTAAAAAAACTGTAATCGCATTTTAGTTTTTTGGCTTATTTTCCCAGTTTAATTTCACACTTTCTTTAGTTAAAAATAAAAGCACTGAAATAAAAGAAATTTTGGTTGTTAAAAAAAAACTAATGATCAACAAAAATGTTCATGCATTAAATAATCTTTGATATGACAAAGAAAATAATACAAAACTTTGATCTCTTACTTTTCTCAAACTACACATATCGATCTCAACTCACTCCACTTCATATATGTATAAATCTATAATCGCTAATTTGTATCCAGGATCCGAAGTTATCTTTTATATAAATTCCACATAACGATCTCAACTCATTACATATAAATCCGTGAACTCTAAATTGTTTCACAGCGCACGGATTATTTTTGATATCAGCATAGAGCTATTTTTGATCCGATTTCACTGATCTTTAACAATTTACAATTATAAAAGTTATGAAACTATAAACGTGAATTTATACTTCAGTTGTTTAATTTATATCATCGATGAATAATTTTCATTAGATTTCGGAAATATTTATATTGATTATACTTATCTGTTCGGAATTAAATTTTCTGTATTATTATTTTCCTGAAAAGAGTTTATATACAGAATCAATAGCAAAAGAATTTATTTGAATAAATGATCTTCATTGAAATGCACTGTTTTCTTCAGAATTTGCGAAATATTTTTTCGTTAATGAAATGGAATGAAATCCTTATCCACAATATCTCTATTTTCCTGAATTTCTCATTGTTATTCGTTAGTTTTAGAAAAGTCAGTTGTGAGAAGTAACGTGTGCAACTCTCTTTGGATTTTTATCTTTTTCTGGTACTTTTTACACGAGCGACAAACAATTCAAATCCTTTTAAAATTTAAACGCTCTTTATTGCATGAATATGAACAAAATCCGAATATGCCCCCGTGGAAACATGTGGATTCCTTTAGAATTTCTACCTTATAGGGTTTGCTGTTGTTATGTTGCATCCTCCCATGTCAGATTATGTTGTCTGAAATCTCGGAAAACACCTCCAACTGTCCGCCCAGGCACGGATTCTTAACTCTTAAGGGTTTTACTCTAATGATATTCATGTCATAATATCTAGAAGTTTAAAACTGATCCATCTTTTCTTATTTTCTACAGTAACATTTGTAAGGGGCAGAACAAAATTGTGCTACCACCATTCACAAACACATTCGATTCAGATGTCCGTCTGTTTGGGAGGCTGGTTAACGTAAGCTATGTGCACAGAATGGGGATCGCAATTCATGTATTATTACTTTGACTCAAAGATATTATCTATTGAAATTGCTGATGATGAAAATTAGTCTCATGATATTCTAAAATAATGTGCAAATTATACGAGGATCCGTCCCATCGATCCCATATGCCCCCACTTTCAAATATCACCTTGATACACATTGGTATTATAATAAAATTTGGTAACATTTACGAGTGTCTTTCATAAATTTTTGTGTAGAAAAAGTTGATTTATACATGCAAATAAGCGATAATTCGCATTATCGTCTGGAGTACTTCTTTTTTTCTCAATAAAACATTTTTGAAATAGTTTGGAGATCTTCTTTTTCAATATTGTTTATTATATCGAGCTCATAGTTCCGGACACATTTGTGGGATTGATCTCAATTAGAGCAAGGATTTTGGAATTTCATTGATTTTATTCCGTAATCGATTCACCAAATATATTTTTTTCTTTTTAAGGGTCCCGAAATTATACTTTAAATTTGCCACTACAAACAGTTATAATATGAGTAGTTTTTAATCTTAATTAAAAATTCCGTTCACTCTTCTGAGCTTTAGAACTTTATGCAGAATTTCTGAATGGAAGCTATAACATTGGAGCATTCATTAATGGATGATTTTATAAATGTTAATTCAATATTACATTTCCAATATTATATGTCTCCTTTTTCTTACCGAAGAGTCATTACGATTATGTTTAACCATTTAGCTCTCACTGAAAACCTTTCATGTTCTGACATATGCTGCGTTTTCGGTTAGAGGTCATATGGAATAGATTATGAAAATATATACCTAAATTTATTTTTTTATTGTCAATTAATATTTACAATTATATTTATTTCAATAAAAAAACAACCAAAATTTTATACAATTAGTGTCTTTTTAAAAAATTACAAAACTCTCACTTAATTTTTCAATTAAATTAAAGTTATTTCACTGTATTTTAATAAATTCTAAGCATAATTATTAATTTAATTAAAATTAAAATCACCCACGTTTTGCATATGAATACAAAAATTGTTATTAATAAAATTCTTTTTTTATAAGAAAAGCAAATAATGAATTCTAAAGAGCACCATTTCTCTAAAGTAGTTTCTCATAAATATTAAATTTGAAATACCGCATGTTCTATTTTGAATAACAATAAATAATTTCATTAAATAATTTTATTCTACATTAAATCATTAATTTTATTTATTTTTTAATTATTTTTAACTACTAACTACACATTTTTATCAAAGAAAATTAAATCCTTCCTTTTGGCTCCTGTCTTTATATTAACACACTGCTACTAACTAATACACTCTTTGTTATGATTAATTATTAACTAATTTATTTTTAAAATAATTAATTTAATTTATTTAAGTATTTAATATTTAAAATGTATTTTCAAAAATCTTATATTTTCTTATGTTTATTAATTTTTATAAAAATTAATTTAAAAATAATTATTATGAAGTATTTTTAAAAATGTATTACAGTAACGAAAGAAGAATATAAAATCAAATTTTTTATTAAAACTTTGATGGGTTAACATGTATTAAGTGATATTTTCATATAAAAATAGTTTTTTATTATCATAAACATTATGCAAATATTTAAATAATCATTTAGTGAGTTTTATTAAATTGACAATAATTTTCTGAGTGTATGTGTTTATTTGAAGGGACTAAATATTAAATAATTCATAAAATTATGTTTTAGTGTATTATTTCATACTGCGTATACGTTATATTAATGTTTGTTTTTAATATATGAATCATACTATTTATAAGCTCCCTTAAAGTATGCTATGGAAATCAATATAATTTATACATAATATTCTAATACTAAACGTATGATTAATATTTGAAAATATGAATGTCTGAAACATACTCAATGTATGTTGATTTTTTAAAGTCCTTGAAAATGTCTATAAAATATAGGCTTATATGTTTGGAGATACTGTTTATTTTCTATTTTTTTGTCTAAAATAGCGGACTTACCATACGTCCTAAAATTTTTTAAAAATGTGTGCCAGATTTCACATAAATTTTTAAAAGATACTGGTGCGCTGAAAAGTTTAGAGCCCTAAAGAAGACTTCCTCTAGTAAAATTGTAACTATTTTCCATACATTTCTACAGTTACAGAATTATAAAAAACGATATGAACACGCTGTATATCTTTAACACAGTGATGTCCACCAACTCTACTATACTTTTCTCTTTACATGAGTGAAGCAGCAACAAATTGCATTGAATTAATGCACGCTCTGCTCAAATATTAAGAGAGCAGCAATCGTGAAATCAACAGAATTTGTAAACTAACTTCTCAAGTCGGAAATCAAGGAAATAAAATAAATGAAAAGTAATGTTTTTATATGTTTTTTTTATTAATTCATTTTCAACTTTGTTCTGTTAATTAATTTCAAATAAAAAAATAATTAAAAAAAACTATTAAAAAATTTATAGATGATAAAAAAAGAGAAAAAAATTTATAAAACGTAAAATTTCTAATTGAAAAACAGTTTTTAGTCTCAAATTCTAATTTTTATTGAAAATTAAATTTGTAAAAAATGTAAATTTTTATCTAAAATTTAAAATATTTATATTTTACTAAAAACTTAAATTTTCGTAAAAATGGAATTTTTAAAATTTAATAAATATTTTAACTTTAATGTGAACATTTTGTAAGTTTTATTGAAAACTTTTGAAAAAATTATTTTTTTTTAATAAAAAAAATTAAATTTGTAATAAAACTAAAATTTTTAATAAAACTAAAATGTTAAATAAAAATCTAAATTTTTATATGTTCAAATTTAAACTTAATTTTTAATATTAAAATGTTTCTTGAACATTTAAATTTTTGCAAAAAAATGAAGTTTTTATTTAAATTGTTTAATGACAATTTAAATTTTTACTTTGAATCAGAATCGCTTTCGGAGTCGATTCCGTCCATTTTCGAAATTACACGAGGGTGGTTCTATAATATTTTCATATATTTTACATAATAAACTCCACACTTTAGCATAAATAGAAAAGCAAATCGTTCATAAATTTTTACAAAAAAATTCAATTTTTATATTAACGTTTATTATAACAGTAAATTTGTTTATATTTTAAAAATTGCAAACTTCAGCACAATGTCTGTCGGTCTGGGTATCGACATTTTTTAAATTGTTTTAAGACTCAAGTTAAAATTGTTAACATTCTTAATCATACAAATCCTCAGTTAGACAGAGGATTTAGTCATATAAAAGTCTATAATATGGAAGACAAGTAGACCATTTGTTCTAAAACGGCAAAGGATTCAAAATTGCAACGAATTATTGTATAATCACAATAAAAAACTGTGCCAAATAATGCTTAGATCGGTCTACAATTTCCCATTTTCGCAAAGATTTCCAAAAAACATGTTTTATGCAAAATTCTTTGAGTGTCGTTTTATAATTTCACATGCCAATGACTGACCGAAAATTTCGGTCAGTTAATTTGTTCCTAAATGCTCATATTGATAAAAAAAGCTATTTGTGCTATTAAGAATAAGGCCAGTTTATCTGGAACAAGGAATTTTGTACAAACTTGAAAAACTTCGCTTTCTGTTTTTTTTTTTTTGAAATGTAATTTTTTCTTCTTCACTCACACAAAGACAAAAGTAGAGTGATGTGGGTGAACACATCTGCTGTACTATAAGCATACTTTTTGACTTGACATACACTCAGATAATTATTATTTATATTAGATTTTAGATAAAGGCGTCATATGCTAAAATAAACATTTATTCGATAAAAAAATTTTTGAAATTACTGGTATTCAATATATTAATTATATTTCAAAAATATATAGAATCACCTTAAAACATTAAAATCAACTCATATCATGCAAAAGTCTTTAACTAGTTTTATAGTTCAATATTCAAATTAATACCAAAAAACGCTTATCATAAAACAAAAAAACTCTAGCTACACACTCCTCCTCTCCCAAAATATACATTTCTCTAAAAATATATATTCAAAAAATAAATTTAAACCAAAAAACAAAGTTGTACCATACCCCTAGCTTTTTTACCATAAAATCAAAATAAAGAAAAAAGTAATTCCAAATCTGTATCATAATGATAATTTAGTTTAAAACATAATTATTTGAAAATATTTATTTAGTTAATTAAATATTAACAAATTAAAATAAATATCAATGAAAAAATTATAATAATTAAAAAAATTGTTGTATTGATTACAAAATGTTGCTGCTTGTTCTTTGTTATTTTTACCAGAAACCACCATACTCTAAATGTATTACTTTGATGTTCAAAAACTGCTTAATTAAAATTGTTGTTGTTTATAAACAAAAATTATAATTTGCGCAAAAACCAATTAAACAATTTATTAAACTCCAAAAAAACCCTCCTTTATGTTGACAATTTTATTAGCAAATTATTAAGAACAAATTTTTTTAAAATTACAAATTTTTCTATATTTTTTCTTCTTCTACTTTTTTTTTAATACAAAATTTGAACAACTGCAACATCTTGAAACGAAAATCAAAAAATCCAAAAAATTGCAAAAAAAAAAAAAATCGATACTATAAAAATTATAACAACGATGGGGCTTATGTGCGCGTATGGCAACTTGATTTTTGTATAAAATTGAAAACAAAAACAAAAATATATATATAAAAAAATTTTCTTTCTTCAAACTACAAAAACAAATTGTGTATGAATGTGTTTCTCTCTTTTTTTAATATAAAACTTTTTTAAATGTTTAAACAAAAAAAAAACTATAAAAAATATATTGCATTGTGTTTATTTTTTTCCTATAAAAATCAAATGGGAAAATTTTTCAAAATATAAAAATTATATTTAAAAAAATGCCTGCCATTTTGAAATTCTTAATATCGAAAAAAAATATATTTTTAATAATGAAAAAAAATATTATAAAAATAAAAATATTTATATATAAAAAATAATAACAACACCACCATCACCACCAACCACCCACTACTACTAATGAAACAATATCTTCTACCACCACCACTACCACCAAAAAAAAATACCACCAACCAATCAATCTATCAACTTGTTAAATGTCAAAAAATTCAAAAAAATGGTAAAATTTTTAACATCAATTTGCATCTAATTGTAATTAATTATTTTTAAAAAAATTTATAAATTTAAAAAAAATCTAAAAAAAACTATCAAAATACACGTTTCAAAAAACTATTGCAAAAATGCGTAAAAAAATTATAAAATAACAAAAAAATCTTTTATATCACACAGGATGTAAGTACAAGTAGTTAATTAAAACTAAATTAATTGTTGTATATAATAATTTTACTTAAATGTCAATTATTGATATATTTAAAAAAATATATATAATTTTGATTTTCTACTATGTGGCATCCTGTATTAATACGCTTTTAATCCTTTTTCTTTTTTAAACTTAAAAAAAAAACTTTTCAAAAATAGTTGCTAATTTAGAAGAATTACAAAACTACTTTTTAAACAATATATCTCAAATAAGTAGCTCTATATATCTTATAGATTTTTAAATTATCTATAATTTTTTTAAAAGAAACGGAAACATACAGAAAATTTTATTTGGAATCATATCGGAATGATATTGAATATGACTGAAAAATATTCATTACGTGATTTACTCAGTTCTGACATGACCATACATCTCGTAATATAATAAGATCCTAGCGTCACTAGTTCTAAGTCGCAGCAAGGTATATAAGTAGGTCGTTTACTTGGACCTGTAATACTTTGTAAAGAGAGTTCATCATGTAGTCGCCCAGAAATGTATTCCTTTTGATTGTTAAGGCCGAGCCTTCACATAGGAGATGGAAAATACTATAATTGCTTTGACTTGTGATATATATGCTGAGGCATATATTCCTTTCAATTGCCAAGGACTGCATTCACATAGGATATAGAAGACACGATTATCTTTCTCCAAACTATTGTAGATGCAAAAATGTTCAATGAAGTGTAATCCAAGTCTACTTGCAGGACTTCCTAACACTAAATTCCCGTGATTACTGAGACTTACCTAGATACATTGCTGTGAATATGATTGATTGCAATATGCGGGTCCTAATTATCATATTAACCATAATGTACTTTGAAATACAAAGTACGAATTGGTTCAAGATAAAGTGATGAACATTCTCTTAAACAAAATTGACTGAGGACACAGGACATTTAGAAAATGTTAAAGTTTTCAAAATTGTATTAACAATAATTTTTAGGAAGCCTTAACTTTATAGATGATTAGGAAATTTCCGATGCGCCTTGATGTAGTTTTATTATTTCCTTCGCCATTCCAGTGAATTTGCTGTAACATGTCTCCAAAAAAATTTGAACTTATGTTTGTTGCTTTGTATGAGGCCTAAATATTAACCTGATTCTGTTTTATTTTCAATGACAAATTATTAAGGTACTTAATTGTTTATAAGATATACGATATCTCCCATATGGCTTATTTTCACTGGATACTATCCATCCTATATTTTTAATGATAAATTCTCCTGATCCTACATTATATTTCTTGGATTGAATTTGCCACATAGAGGCATCATTCTAAATGAAATTTGGTACTTGTAGACTAAGGCTAATTGAAATTGGTTATGAACGCTCTAGAATTTGTATAACCTCTTCACAAATGTGCTCACGGAATGGGTGTTCAAGCTAGTAAAGTCTCAATAATTAAGAAATTCGTTACAAAATTATTTTATTATACTCCAAGACAAAATTTTCAAACTTTCTTATTTGCCTCATATTCTGTATGTTTCCTATTCTGTTTGACTGTTTCTTTAGTTCTATAATTATACTCTAAATCTCCTTTTTTTATTAGCCAAAAGGAAAATTAACATTTAAGCAAATTCTATATTTCAATCGAACCTAAATTTCTTAACCCTAAAAAGAATCTTAAAAATTGGCCTTAAAACAAAATTAAAATTATAAAACAATTTACTAAAATAAGTCTTAGTGTTTTAGATTTTCTCCTAAAATTTAATTTATTTAGTTTTTAATTAAAATTCAACCTAATTTTATTTAATTAATTAACATTAACTATTGCTAGTTTTAACCTTTTAGAATATAAATTTAATTTTATTAATTAAGTATATTATTTTCCTCTAGTTTTAATTATAAACTTTTAAATTAGAGTAGCAGAGAACTATTTATTAAAACATTTTCTCTTAAACCTTTATGAATTTAATTTTTTATGAAAAAAGTGAAATTTCTAAAAATGAACCTGTGAGGCCACACTGCGAGGCGGTATGCGTCTTTGCATCGGTTGTTTTTTTTTAATCTCTTAATCTCCCACTTTTACCCTCTATAACAACAACAACTGATGTAACGTAAAATATTTTGGTCATTTTCTCAAATTTTTAGTGTCACTTAAATTAACTAAATAATTAATAAAATATTTTAGTTAAGTTTATAATGAAGTCGACATTAAAAATTATTAAGAGTTCTTTTTTAACCCATTAAACATTTATTTTAGTTAAATTAATTTAATTAATTATTATATAAACAGAAAAATAAACTGTGTTATTTTTTTTTAATTTATAAAAAATAAAATTAAACAAAATTTATATTAATTTCTAAAATTAATTTTTAGTTGATGTTCAATGTTATACAAAAATAAAATAACAAAAATTCAATTTATATTTTAGTTTAAAAAAGGAAATTAAAAGAGAAGTTATTTTGAAAATAAAACTTCATTCAATATTTTTAAAATTTCTACACCCTACATCACCATAAGTGGGGATGGGGTGCTGTAACACATTTGTGCTGATATTTGGACATACAGAAAAAATGGTGTATACTCCACTTTTTAGTATGCGGACCGACTCAGAATCACGATAAAACGATATCCATCTGTGTGTCTATTTGTTTGCTTGTCTGCCGGCTGACTATCGATTTAAACGTTGCGAGCAATATTTGAGATTTATTAAAGATATAATTTTTTCTTTTAGCTCAAAAACGAAGCCTATTGAAATTAGTCATATTCGGTCCAAAATTTTAGTTGGCTCCCACATAAATATCCTCCTGGAATGGGGTTTTAAGCTTATAAATGTCGTTAATAATTCACAAATTCAACTCTAATATGTCTTATGCCATTCTAAATCGATGTGCCAAATTATGGGAGGGTCAGTCCACTACTTCTCATAAGTCCCATACAAGCCACCTTGAGAATATCACTTTAAGGGGCAGGTCAAGTTATGATAAGTACAATCTAAAATTGATGTTCGAGATTGTACGAGGGTCAGTCCATTATTTCTTCTAGCTCCTATAAAAGCCCCCAAAACAATCCCTTTCAAGAGTATAAATTTTCATATATTTTAGTAACATAATAATATACTTCAAACTAAACCATAAAGCAGATTATACGAGGGTCGTTCATAAATTTTCGTAGTTTAACGGGCTTGAACGACTATAACATTTTTATTTTTTTATAAATTAAAAAAAATAAACGATTCTCTTTTAATTTCCTTGAAAATATAATTAAAAAAAATCTCTCCTAAACTTAATTAGAATCTAAATTATTTTTAGTTTATAAAATAAAATTAAAATTGGCATATTTAAAATTTTACTAAAGCCTTAAACGTACTAAATGTATTTAATTTTTATTTATTAAAAAAATCCTTTTTTAATTTTTATAATTTTCAAAAATTAATTATAAATAATCTTATATGAATGGATTGATTGGCCTTAAATTTATTAAATTAGTTTTAATTTTAAAGCTTTTATTTGTTTTTATTTAAATAATTAAATAAACTTAATAATTAAATAAAAAACTATGATTGACTGTCGACTAACACCCCTCTCTATTTTCACCCAATTTCTATTGCTGTAATGAATTGCAAAATTAAATTTAATAAAAAAATTCAATTTAAAAATTGTTGTAAATTTTTTGCTCAGAACTGGAAAAAAAAAATATTTTTTTTTATTTTAAATTGTATAAAATAATTTTGATTTTATAAATAGTTTTTAATTTCAAAAAATTTTAGTTTTTTTCTCTCTCAATAATTGGTGTATGTTTGTAAATTAGTTTAATCTATTTTTTTTCTAAAATAAAAGTCCCAAATATAGTTTTTACTGTAATGAAGTTTTTTTTTTTTAATTATCTAATTTGAAACAAAATTAAATTTATAAAAAAAATTCTGTTGAAATATATATTTTCATTATTTTTAAAATTTTAAACGGAATTTAAAAAGTTACACTGTGCTGCAGAAGTTAGAATACTTTGTTATATTAATATTTATAGACATATTAGTATTTTATAGAATAATCGGTAAAAGGATTTTTTCTTTATCAAAAAAATAATCAATAACATGTTTTCACTTTCAATTTTAATATTCATAAAAATTTTTTAAAAATTATCTGAGACAGATCGATATGAAGTTTTCAAAATTTTAATCGATAAAAAATTTTAAACTAATATTAGTATTTTGTTATTTACCAAAATGTTACATGATTACTATCGATAAAATTTATAATAATTTTCTAACATTAAAAAAAATTTCGATAATAAATTAATTAAAAATTTTATCGATACCAAAGTTTTAAAATTAAAAAAATATATAGATAAATATAATATATAAAAATATAGATCATTCTTTATTTTTATAAATTATAATTTGTTTTTAAAATGAATCTGTAAATTCTTTTACTTTCTGTCCAAAATATTTTTTCTTAAATTTTTACCGATAACAATTTTTTAAACATTTTTATCGGTAAAAAATTAAAAAATATCGCTTATAAATTTAAAAAAATAACAAAATTAAAAAAAAATCGATGACAAATTGTTAAAAATTTTTATCGATGACAAATTTTTAAAAATTTTTATCGATGACAGATTTTTAAAAAATTTTTATCGATAATATTTTTAGGAAATTTGTATCGATAAATTTTTCTGAATTTTATTCACAAGGATATTTTTAAAATTTTTGATAACAATTTTTTAATTTTAAGATAACGTTATTAAAATTTCTATCGATAACAATTAAATTATACGAGATAAAAGGGATAAAAATATAAAAAATTAAAAAATTTTTTTAACAAATTTTTAAATTCATGTTGATAACAAATTTGAAAAAGGCGAAACGTTTTTTATTTGAAATAATATTTATCGATAACGGTTTAAAATTTTTCTATCGATAATATTTCTTAAAATTTTAATTATCGATTTTTTAAGAAAGGTATATTTTTTAATAATATCTATAATAAAAATAAAATTTTTTGAAAACAATATTGACACTTCGGTAATATTAAGTTTAAAATAAATATTTTTTTAAGGAAAAAATATCGATAAAAGTCATTTTCTTGAAATTTTATTAAAAACAAAAATATCCGTACAGAATTTTATTCTATAAATATCGATAGCAAATATTTTTCTACAAAAAATTAATGTTTTTCTGCAAAAATATCGATAACCAACAACACTTTCATGGAAAAAATATTGATATTAATATTTTTGTTTTTTTTTCTAAAAAAATATCGATTAAGAATACGATTATTAAATTTTTATAAAATATATTTTTAGAAAGGTTATCAAGACTGTTTCTTTAAACAATTCGTATATGTTTTGATAAAAAAATACCGCAAGCAAAATATTTTATAATTTCAACAATAATAACGATTTAAAAAAAATAATACATTTTAAATTAAAACTGTTATCGATTACAAATATTTACAATTGTTTTTTTTATGATTTTAGTCGATTATTAAAAACTCACTAAAAAATGAAAAAAAAGTTGTCGAAACACATTTTTAATTTCAAAAACTTTATTTTATCGATTTTGTTTAATAATACATTTCTGATTTCAAAACTTTATCGACACAAATTTTGTTCAAAATCTAATTCAACAACAAATTTCAAAAAATGTCAATAACAAAAATTTTTCATTTAAAAATATCATTAACTTCTTTAAAAAAAGCGTGTTTATTTGGGGGTTAGAGGGAGATGGGTAGATAGGGTACTTACGCGGGGAAGGGTATTAGGGATAAATAAAAAGAGGAGAAGTATTTTTTTATGTATTTTTTAAAAAACGTTATAAATTTAAGTTTATTGAATATATAAAGGAATAAGTATATATGTACAAAGGGTAAATGTACAAAAGATAGGGTATATAAAAAGAAGAATAAATATATAAACTTCAACAATTTAGAGGTTAGAATTATATATTGGTTATGTTTTATTAATTAATTAATTTATTTATTATTCATTTATATTTTAGGGTAATTATTTTATTAATTTATATTTTTGTTTTTATTATTATTATTATTTTTATTAAATTTCACAAATAGTTTATTACAGTTGTAAGGGTAATTTATTTTTTAAACACTTGTTTAATTTCAAAATGTATTTAAGGTATTTTATTTAAATAATAAATTTTATTTATTTGTAATTTCACGAAAATTTAAATTTTGATGATAAGGAAGACGAGCGAACCTTTCGATTTCAAAAAACGATCTGTTTTATTCTTAACTTTTCGTTAAAAACTCAAAAGCTTGTGAAGTTGGGGGTGGATTGTGTTTAGAACCCAGGGATGGCAAATAAATAGGTTCATTGATATGAACAAAGCGATTACTTTTTTTAAATACATAAAATATAATAGAACTTAAATTTCATAAGTTTTAATTTTCAAAATTTTATACAAAAAGTTAAATAACATTTCAAAATAATTTAATTCCAAGAAAAGAAATTAGATTTTTTCTAAATTATATCGATAATAAATTTTATCTTCCAAAAGTTTTATTTTCAAGAAATTTATCAAAAAATTTTTATAAAATGTTTTTGATAACAATTTACAAAATTATTCAAATTATTTTGAAGAACGATAATTGTTATCGGTATTTATTAGTAAATTTATTCGATAACAATTTACGGAAAATTGGATGACAAAATTTGTTTTGTAAAAGTTTTATAGACAGTAAATCGATGTTAATTTAATGAAAAAATTACAAAATATTGTTTATGATACAAGAATTTTTTGAAAATTTTACTGATATAGATTTTGTTATTAAAATTTATCGATTGCAAAATTTTTTTCAATATCTCATTTTAAATTCTACTGGCAACAAATTTCTATAACTTTTTTCCAAAATTGAAAATAAATGTTATCGATAAATAGTGAAAGTCAATGACTGCAAGTAGGAGGATTAATACTTTCGCTATCACTAGTTTAAAACTCTAATGAGTGATAAAGAATTTTATCTCTGTAGCACAGTGTTTCAAATATTAAATAATTTTCTTTTATAACAGAAAACAATTAATACTGATAATCTCTACTTATAAATTAAAATTTTAACTAAAAACAATAATTATTTTTCATTAATCCCAAAAAATTTAATTTTGTTGTATTAAAAAACTAAAAAAAAAAAAAAACAAATTAACACTAATTGCTCTTATTTTTATTGTAAAAAATTATAACAAAAACAAAAACCCTAACAACATTTAATAAAAAAAAACAGTAATTAATAACAAAATACATTTACAAAAATAACTCTGCTAATTTGATGAATTTTTTTGTTTATTTGTTTTGTCTCTGTTTGTTTGTATTTTTTTGTTTTCTCTTTCTATTTCTTTATATCTCTCGCTCTCTCCAAAAAAAATTCAAACTAAAATAAAAAAACTAAAACTAAAAAAAATAACAAAAAATACAAAAAAACCCCATCCATCCGCTCGCTCATCATGAAACATTTTTGTTATTTGACCAAAAATATTTTACAGTCGAACTCAATCAACGTTGGCTTCCTGCGTTTATTTCGTGCGGCGCGTTTAATTAAATTACTGCGTCAAGGATACACGATACGTATTCTGCTGTGGACATTTGTACAATCATTTAAAGCACTTCCATATGTCTGTCTACTGATAGCCATGCTATTTTTTATCTATGCCATTATTGGCATGCAGGTAAGTCATCATAAATACGTTCCAATATATTTTATTATTATGAATTTATTATAAAATTATTTCGAAAAACAAAATATTTTATTGAATTCAAAAAATATTAAAAATGCTTTTTTATATAAAAAAACCTAATTTATAATTTTTCTTTATGAAAATAAAAACAACTATTTATTATAAAATAATCCAAAAAATATCACACACAACTTTATCTTTAATTTTTATTTAATTTCTTGAGTTTCCTTTTTTGAGTTTTTGGTCAATTTTAAATATTTCTTTATTTGTTTATTTTATGTTCGTTCTAAAACAACAAAAATAGCTTAACTACTGAATTTAGTTTATTTAGAATTAGAGCTTTAAGAAAAAGGTTTAGCTTTTTTCTTAAATCAATTTTCTTCAAGAGGTGACTTTTCCATAAAAATAAAATTTAGTTTTCATTTTCATTTTGATTTTGATTTAATTTTTCTTTTTAATATAAAACGTTTTAGGGTTTAGGTAGATTTTTTTATAGTATTTGAAGGAGGATTATAGAGTTTAGTTTCAAGTCTTAGACTTATCTAAGAGTGTTATTTTAGAGAAATTCATACATATATTTTAGTTAAATATTTTTATAAAAAAAATTAAAATTAAGTATATAATTTAAGAAAATGGAAAGGAATCTGTAGAGGAATACTTGAGAGATAATTAATTTATAAGAAAAATGTGTCGAATCTTAATTACCCCACACCACACATAATATAATTATTTATATATTAATTAAGATCTTAATTATCTTAATTAGCAAATTTACCCACAGTTGGAACCGCAATAACATCGATCAAGACTAGAACACTTATTTAGTATTTATTACTAACTTTTACCTGGTGCGCTTTGCTGCACAAAAATGCACTTCTTCAGATATTCGATAATCAGTGTTAGATTTTTATGGGAAATAGTCAACCCTTACTATCCGTCCTACATTTTATCCAATATAACAGATCCTTGAGAAAGTGATTGGGCCTTAATTTTAGAACATTCGCTTGTAAAATGCTTAAGATTTTCGATAATTAATATTTGCTTTGTATATGATTGAATGAGTGACCAGAAAAATATGCATACTAAAATTATTAAACTTAACAAACCTAACTTGCTGCTATAAAAAATTGGCGAAGCATTGAAAGGTCTGCCGTCAAACTGTTTCCAATCTTATTACACAGTACTGAGAAAACTTGTCCGTCGATAAAAAAAAATCCTGTAGGAAAGCAGCTCAGTGCACGGATTGGTTCGATAAAACAAAATTTTACGAAAGTTCTTCACTTAAAGTAATAACTTGTCCCATATATCGTTCTATATCTCTTAATTTACGTAACCGATTTAGGTGGTTTTAAATAGCGAGCTTTTCAGGCAATAGAATGTCTCATGACAAATTTTATTGAGCTCTGTCAATTATTGTTGATGGTAGCGTGCCAACAACAGACAGTCAGACAGACTAACATAGCTAAGTCGACACAGACTGACAAAGTGATGGTGTAGGGTACAAATAATGAACGAAGAACTCTTTATATTTTTTATCACTAATGTGTCACAAGATTTTTCACTTAAAAAATTACTATTTTAAGGCACTTAAATGTATCTCTCTCTAATGTATCTCTTTCTCTTAAAATTCCTTCCCATTTTCTCTTTTTTTAAAGTTTATTAGTTTATTTATAAATATTTTTTAAAAAACAAATTTTAGAAAAAATTATATAATTGTTTTGAATAAATCTATTAATCTTAATTCGTATATACTTATTTATTGTTTATCAAAAAAATATCTCGACTACTTATATTTAAACAAAACGTAACCTAAAAACAAATTCCTCAAAAATCAAAAAATACGTTACAATTTTCAACAAAAAAACCAATAACGCATTAAAATCAAAACGTATACGAAACAAATTCTTCTTCTCTAAAAATCAAAACAAAAAAAACTGAACCGAATTTACAAAATAAAACAAAACAAAGGTTTTTGGAAATATAAAATACGATCCGGATACGCAACTTAACCGGCACAATAATTTTCAATCATTCTCCGGAGGAATCATGCTGCTTTTTCGGTAAAAACCATTGTTGATTTTGAACAAGTATTTGCAAAACAAAGTAATTATTTTTTTAAAAAAGTATTTTTCGTAATTCAAAAAAAAAAAAAAAGAAAACAAAAAAAATTAATTTAAATTAAAATTAACAAAATAATTTGCAAGAACAAAAAAAACAATTTTTAATTTAATTTAACCAAAACCAAAAAATTATAATAAAAAAAGTAATAAAAAGTAATAATTTGAAAATTATATACTATACATATTATTAACTATATACTATATATTATATACATATAAATATATTTATATATAAATATGAACAAGTAAATGTCTTAGAATTTGTTTATTAAAATAAATGAAAAAATAATTTTTGCAGGATTTAAAATTTAAATCTTCTTTTTAATAAAAACAAGTAGTTAGAGTTTCAAAATATTTTCTTTGAACAAAAGTTTTATATTGTTGGAAATTACTATAATTACTATATATTGAAATAAAAAAAAAAATAATATACGTTGTTGATCTTACTTGAATGCTAGTTAATTAATTAATTAATTACTTAATTTATTTAATTTGATTTCTCAGTTATTTTTCTATGTGTATAAATCAAAACAGAAGTTAATTAATAATAAATAGATTTTTAGTTGAGTTTTTCTTTCAATATATTTTTAATTATTTCAATTAATATTTTTTATAAAAAAATGATAAATTTTTTTTGTATAAACGTAATTTATTTGTATTTTTGAATTTAGAGTTGTTTATCAAATGAATCACTTGATTAATACCTTCCTCCTTTTAAGACCCCCCCTACAATTGGCTTTAGCTTATAATTCCTATATTTTGAGTATTTTAATTATTTCCTTAAATGAACTATAATTATTTTAGTGTAGAGCTTTTATGAACAAAATTTTTTATTAATAATTTTATTTATAGAAAAATAAAAATTAAAAAAATAATAAATAATGAAAGGAAAATTTGTGGAAATCGTTTGAAGGAGCATACTAAAGGTTGATATATTTAAAAATTGTGATAAAGCTCCACTATGCATTATAATGCAAACATCTTCACGAAACACTCAAGTGACTGATGTTCACACCTAATAATTCTGCACAAAATTCGATCAAAATCAGACCACTTGTTTACTTTGAAAATGCAGATTTATATTAAATTTTATTTAGAATTTTTCGAGATAAATTCCGAGAATATTCTTTTGAAAAGAAATTGTTTTAAATTTTTCTTATTGAAAATGTTCATCGGCAATTGTTATTAATTAATTAATTAATTAATTAATTAATTAATTAATTATTCATTGGCAATTATTTTAAAATGAAATTCTGCATAAAAATAGTTTTCCAAATAGATTCTGCAAAAAAATATTTCCTCGATGAATTTTTTAAGAAAACAACTTAAGGAAATTTCTTTACATTTTTTTCCATTCCAACATTTTTCAAAACAATTAGTTTCGAGGGAAATTTAAAAAAAAAATATTAAATTAATTTTTTCAATTACATTTTTTAGAAAAATTCTTTCCAAAAAAGATTTTTCCGGAAAGAATATGGTATATTTTTTAGAAAAAAATTAAAATCTAGAAAAATTCTATAAATAAATTTTTGTAAATATTTCTTGAAGAAACATTTTTGTAGAAAGTTTCTCGAGATTTTTCGGAGAAAACTTTTTGAGAGAGAAATGACTGCAGAAATTAAAAAACATCATCATTTCTTTCAAGAATATTCACAATTCATAAACAATTTTTTTAAGTAAAAAGATTTTTTTTACAAAAAATCTTGATTTTGAATGTTTTGGAAAATATTTATTGAGAAGAATTTTAAGGAGAAAAATTCTTGAGAGACTTATTCTGAGCGAAGAATTCTCAGAAACATTTTTTCAAATAAAAATCTGGAGTTGAAAACTTCTTTTAAAATTTCCGTAGTAAAATTTTATACATTGAAAGATTTTAATTTGTTCAATAAAATTTCAACACAAAATTAAAAACGTTTAATTGAAACTGAATGAACCAAAATTAACATTGTCTGAAATCAACTTCAGACAATGTTATTTTAACTTCAAGTTTTGATTTAACTTAAAGTTTTTTTTCTTTTTGTATAAAAAATTTTCGGGAAATGATTGAATGAACATTTCATCTCTAAATATTATCAGAAGGTCATATTCTCGGAAAAAATATTGTCTACCACTATTTGGAATTTATTATTGGTGATTTCATCACTACAAATCTTTGGAAGTTTTCTCATCACTGCCGACCTCGAAAATTTCCATATTTCATCCAGATCAGTAACTTTTTTTAAATCCATAAAAAAAAAAAAAATATATATATATATATATATATATATATATATATATATATATATATATATATATATATATATATATATATATATATATATATATATATATATATATATATATATATATATATATATATATATATATAATTTCATTATATCGGCCAACTCTTAAAATTGTAAAGTTTTGAAAATTTGTGTGTAAAGCAAAAAATATAAACCATTTATTTTACATTATTTTGATGAAAATTATCGCAAATGTAACGAATATGTACAACGGTAACATAACACTGGTAATCAGCCTTCATTTTCATTGCATTATTATTAATGAAGTGTAATTAATACACTGAAAATTTCATCAAATCTCTAAAATTTATTTGACTGGTCTGCTACAAATGATTTTCACAAATAAGTTAAAAATTAGGACTTAATTGAGAAGAGACTTATTCTCCACTTCAGTCCTAATTTAAATATAAACTAATATAAACATTATCATTTTAACAAATTAATATTGAAAATTAATAAAATTATACATTGAAATATACTTTTTTGTATTATTATTCATGTCATAAGATTCTATGAATGTGATAAATTACACTGAAAGAAAATTTGTGAAAGATTCTTTTTGAATTAAAAAAAAAATAACTAAAATTAATATTAATTTGTTAAACATGATTTTGTTACATAATTAATTAATAACATAAATTAATTTCGAATTGGCTAAAATTATTATCTTAGTAATTATTTTATTTATATAAAATAGACCCTCCCTCTAACAAAATTTTATATATATTTAAAACAACCAACCCTAGTTATTTTGATTAAATAAAAACAGAGTTAATAAACAGTTGTTATATTTGTAGTTAATTAAATTAAATATTTATTATAATTATTGTTTTAATTTTTTAATGTATTTAAACTTTTTTAGAACGCTTTTGATAATAATTTCGTTCTAGATCATTTACATAAAAAAACACTCAAAAAGAACACATTCGAAAAAAAAACAAAATTGGCCTTAACTTTTGTTTCTTCTTTTATTTTAATTTTCTATTCAAAATTTTTATTTAAGAAAACTTTCTCTTCATTTTTTATTTTTTTTTAATAAAAAAACACAAAACTTTTTTATTAAAAATTTATAAACAAAAAAATCACAATTCAAAAAAACTAAAACTTTTATGTGACATTCGCTACTTCGTGTATGTCTGTGTGTATTGTATCGCAAATAGGTATTTGGAAATATCAAACTAGGTACAGTGGAAAATTCCATTACTAGGCACAACAACTTCCAATCATTTATACAAGGTGTCATGCTCCTATTCAGGTATGTAATCATGTTTTAACTATGAAACTCTAAAATTATCTACTTTGAAATTTAAAAACGAAAAAATTAAAAAAAAATCTCGAAAAGATAAAAAATCGATAAAAAAATTGATTTATAATTATGTTTTTTTCTTAAGTTTTAAATTTAAATTAAAAGATTAGTTAAACACCAGTAATAGAAATGTTTGTTATTAAATGTTTTATTCGGCTATGCCGAATCTTAAATATCCTCCACCACAAATGAAATGTTAGTTATTAGTAAAATTTTATTCCAATTTGTCGATCTATAATTAATTGTTTTATAAAAGTTCTGCACTTGAATATAGAGATTGCTTCAGATATCGGAATATATTTTTTAATATAGTGAACCGGTTTTGCTGGTTTTAAATAGGAAACTCCTCAGGACTACAACAAATTCTCAGACCGAATTTCATTGAGTCCTGTCAATTATTGTGGATGTGAGCGTGCCAGCAACATACAGACGGACAGACAGACAGATGGACAGACAGATGGACCGACATATCTAAATCTACTTAACTTATAACTTAATGCAATAGTAAATTTATATAATGGGGTCTGAGATGATGCCTTTTTAGAGTTACACACGAAATAACAAATTTAATCGCCACTTGTGATGGTGGAGGGTATAAAAAACTAGACGATACAAAATAATATTTTTAGCTTTGGAAACAAATAAAAGCTTTAGGCTTTTATTTCCTATAAAATCATAAAAAAATAATTCTAGGATTTTTTTAAACCGTCATTTCTAGGTTTTAGCCATAAATGTTTTAGTCAAAGGTCTTTTTTTCTCTCTCCTTTAAAACACTCAACCAAAAAAATTAGTTTCTTTTTTAATTTTCTAGAGTTCAAAATCTATTTTTAGTTTCAAAAATTTCACAAAATATTTAGCTTTTTTTAGTTACTTTTACTACTTAAATGGAACAACTAGTTAAAACTTAAATCGAATAAAATAAAAAAAAAACTACACTAAAAACTCACACTCTTATCGCATTCATCATTATTTAATAAAAAAAATATTTATAGTTTTTAATAAATTTTAATTTTATAGTTTTCTTTTTCTTTGTCTTTAATTTTAATTGTCATTTTATAAATTTGTTAAGTTAATTTGTTGAATAATAAAAAAAGCTTGCATTTGTTAATTAAGAGTTAATTTGTGATTTTAATATGGTGGTTAAATACTAAATACTATTGAATTATTAAAATAAACTAAAACAAAAAACAACAACAAAAAATATATGAAAATAATTTTTACAAAATTTGCACTTTATTTGTTACAATAGTTGAAAATAAAAAATAAAAAAAAAACTATAATAGTTTTTTGATTTCATTTTTGTTCGTTATAAATAAATTCAAAATTTTTTATTCATATTAATTCATTTGTAGTTAATGTTGCAGTAAAATGTTGAAAAAATTTATCCAGACTTTATTCAAATAATTAATATTTTATTTTTAAAATTAAATATTATTTTTTAATATTATAAAATTTAAATATTTTATTAATATTTATAATTAAATTTTAAATCTATAAATAACTTCGAAAAAGAAAAACCGAAAATAATTGCTATTTTGAAATTTTGGTCAAAAATCAGGCATAACCGAATGTAGAACAAGGACTGTATTGACAGTATTGTCTTGAATATTAGAAAAAACAATGCTGAAAAAATTGTTATTGTTGCTCGAAAATAGCACCCACATAAATCCCTTCCAATAATAAATGATTTTAAATGCGAAAATCTTATACAAGTATTAGTATTGCACTAAACTCTTAAGCACAGTTTAAAAAATTAAATGATACTTGGGTCTCTCTGTAATTTTTAAGTCCCCTTTCTGAACCACACAAAAATCTTTTCCTTCGTAGATTCAGAAAAAATCATAAAACGCGAAGTGTTTTACAAAAATTCATATATCGGAGGTTTGGACAAATTGAAAGATTTTTCGGCAATAGTTCTTCATATATCTATAGAAGGTACACCTCTTGCCTGATCCTGTTGGTTCAAAATTTTTCTAAAAAAACATTTCACAGAAAAGTAACAAAGTTTGTAAAACTTTTCCTTTTTGTGTGGTAGATAAATTCTTCTCTGACTCTGACACCAGCATTCTCAAGTCAACCGATTTCTTAGGAAAAGGAATGATCGAAATTAAAGAATTCTAACTGCAAAAATTCTTTAAATATTACCGAATTTTTTTTCTATCTGTCATGAATCTGTCACTTCAGCAATTCTTGAAGAGAGTGATGAGCACACTCTCTTCTGGTAACTCTCGCAGTAACAGTTCGACGGAAATTCAATAATTAATATTTGCATGGTATGAAAACTACCTCTTTCCCTGAATTTATCTATTCTAGTAAAATTATTCTTTGAGAAAGTTATAAAAAATCATACTAAAATTTCAATAGTTTTCCAGATGTTACACAATTAATAATTATATATTTATACGTTATCTTTTGGCAGCTTAAGAAATTAATTGAGAACTACTTCTCCTCTGATCCGATCCCCCCAGATTTTTATCGGAGAAGCTTACAATAGCATGATTGCTACGAAATCTTAAGATTCCGGCTGTAATAGTTCCTAAAATATTCATAAATTTATATTTGCTTTGTATTTAACTCAGTGAAGTTATTGTCTAGTAAAATGATTGTTACAACATTTTAAAACCATCGCTGTTTTAGTTCTTTTGATATTCAATAATCTATATTCATTTGTATGGAGGTACCTCTCCCCATATCCTAACATACAGGAAGATACTGTAAAAATTAAAAAAAAAAATACCATCACGATCAATGTTCCAAATTTCAATAAATTTCCTGTATAGTTTTCCGATATGCGTGTCATTAACAATTTTGTTTGTGGGGGATATCACTCTCCCATATTCTATCTCAAAAATTTGTAATATAAGTTATTTTGCTCTAATTTCCTCTAACAGTTTTATTTGTTCTATACAAAATATTATTATTAAAGCTTAATCCACGCGACAAATTTCAAGAAATTTGCCTTAAAACTTTCAGACACATGCGATTTTACATGTTTTGTTTTAAGCGGATACCACCAAAAAAATTATATAGTCTATAATATGAGCGTGCCAAATTTAATGAAATTTGAATAAGCCAGTTTTAAGAGGTTGTCACAGATATCGGTCTAAAACTCTTTTTAAGTAGAAAACTTCTCAGACAATAATAAATTAGTAAATGTGAACTTGCCAACAACAGACAGACGAACATATCTAAATCGACTCAGATTTTAATTTGAAGCAAGGATCTATATATTTTATTGGGCCTTAGATGATACATTCATGGTGTTACACACTAAATGACAAACTTAATAAACCCTCATCAACACTTGTGTTGGTGTAGGTTATAAAAAATCTAAAATTGTTACCTATTTAACTGTTAAAATCTGAATCTCGTTCCGATCATTGAAAATTACATGGATGTTAAACCGATTTAGTTTTGTTGTTCTGAAATATTACCTATCGATCTCGTTGCTCTATTTATCGGGAAATTAAATTGGAACACAAATAATTCGATAATAATCTTTTTTAAAAAGATTCAAATATTAAAATTTTAGATACTCTCGGTATTTAAGGCTCGATTTTTTTAATATTCCATGGAGAGGCACTAGAAAAGTAATTTGTATGAAATAAATTAAGTGCGAAAGTACAATTTGTATGAAATTGAAATTTTTTCGATGTTGTCTATACAGAAAGTCTTGAGAAAACCGTTACCATATAATTAAAAACATTCTTTCAAAACCGCATTCATTCTTTAGGTTCAAGTTTTGAGATTTTAAAAGACGTAAGCTTAAGTAATTTTTTTAATGGTTCGAATTCCAAAAGGTCTGGCTGGACTTAGTCATAAATAGTTTTTGGATACAAACTTCAAAAAACAAAATTGTTAAAAAATTTTTCAAAAAAATAAATTTATTTTTCAAAATGGTTAAATAAGAAAAGGCCTGGATGTAGTCTTATAGAGCTTTTGGACATAAACTTTAAATTAGCAATTGGAATTACTGCACACAAAAAATAAAAAACACAAAATACTTGAAGCAAAATCATTGTTTAAAACATAGTTGATTTGACAATGATTTAAATTTGTTTATTCAGATGAAATTAAATGTTTTTGAAGTTTTGGGGTGAAATTATATTTTGCATAATAGAAAGCAGTAAAATTTCCTGGAAGAAACAACTTTAAACGATGAAGCAAAATTTCTGCTCCATTAATGTTAAATTAACCTTCAGAGAAAAACATTTTAATTCAATTCAACTGAATGAAATAATTTAATATTGTCTAAAATCAACTATGTTCAACATTAATTTTACTTAAAGTTTATTTTCTGTGTGTAATTAGAAACCTTTCACTCACTTGTAGTTAGACCTTCATTTTACTTTTGTGAGTTGAACTTAATTATCTGAACTTTCTATTTTACATTTTATTTTTTATATCCTTTATTTCCTTTATTATCTGTAATTATTTTTCAACAGTTTTACTGCAACATAATTCCTTTCAAAACCCCCCTCTATTGCAAAAACAATTGGCTCTTAGTAATTTAGTGAAATTAGTTTTGTTTTAGTTGACTTTTTCCGTTTTCTTAATTCGATTCAAAATTCTTTCAACTTTTTTCCAAATTCATTAACATTTTCATTTAGGTTTAACAATTAGGCTAAAAAAAATTAATAACTTTTATTTTATATAAAAAAAATGATAAAATTGGTAAATATTTTTTCTAAATATTTCTAGTGTAAATAACTAAATATTTTTCAAGTAGATAATTTGAGTTTTCAATATTGTTCAATATAATAACATTAAATATAATATTAAAAATAATATTTAAACTAAATAAAACTATTAAACTTTTATTTAATTTTACAAAAAAAATATATATACAAAAACAACAATAAAAAAATTATAGTATATAGAAAAATAAACAAATTGTGTAGTATAAATTTGTAAAAAAATTTTTCTTAGAGAAAAAAATTTTTATTGAAAAAAAAAAGAAAATTTAAAAAATTTTCTTTTTATTTACTAAATATATATTTTAACAAAAAAAAAAAAATAGAATTGAATTTTAAATAAATATTTTATTAATTTTTTCAATATATATATAATAACAAAAATATATTTAGTTAAAATTTAAAAATAGTTTTTAAAAAAATCTTTAGTTTATTTTTAATTTGATATTTTGATTATAAAAGTAATTAAAAAAGAAAATATTTGAATTTGTTGATACTAATAATTAATTATTTTAGATGTGCAACGGGCGAGGCGTGGCCGAACATTATGCTGGCGTGCCTTAAGGGGAGGCCATGCGATGACGAAGCCGAAAAGGGCGATGAGACATGTGGCTCAACATTGGCCTATGCCTATTTTGTATCATTTATATTCTTTTGTTCATTTCTAATGTTGAATTTATTCGTGGCTGTTATTATGGATAATTTTGATTATTTAACAAGAGATTCCAGTATATTGGGGGCGCATCATTTAGATGAATTTGTACGGATATGGGCTGAATATGATCCAAATGCGACGTAATTATCAATTTAATATAATACAAAATATGTTTTCTATATCTATGTTATATATATAAAAAATTATTCTATTTCTACTATTATTACTACTTCTATTTTAATACTTCTTTTCATATTTAAATGTGTTATTTATTATGTAAAATTTAATTCATTTTGAGGATTTTAAGTTTTCAATTTTTATTTATTATTATTTTTTTTTAATTTTGCCGAATTATGTTTGTATTTTTATTAAATTTATTTGATAAGTTGCATATTTTTTTTTGGTTAAAAATGTAATTATTTTTATATTTTTTTAAAAAGGTAAAACTGTTTCTTAAGAACTGAGAATTCGGCCGCTGTAGCTCAGGGCTACAACAATTTTAAGACATTAAAAAATCGATATATAAGGGAACACTTTACAGATAAAAACTGCATATTCAGTTTTTTTCATAACGGGTCATATGTCCTTTTTAAATATTTTCAAAAGTATGCAATTTTTAAATAATTTTTTATAATAAATTTTAATTATGCAAAACTTTGAGTCCAAGAAAAATATATATTTTTTGAATCGTCCAGTATAAAAACTGAAAATTTGTCCTTCCTAATTTTTATCTTTCATATCATTGTGGCTTTCAAATGAATACAAATTTATTTTCTTTTTTTATTTTAAAGACAAATCAAGGACATTTTTCTGCTATTATCCTGTACGATTCAACTAAATAACTTTAATATATAATTAAGAGAGCCGTATCAATTATTTAATACCCATTATTGCAATTATTATAAATACTTTTTAATTATTTTTTTTATATTTTCAAAAAAGAAAGTCTGTCCCGATATGGAAATTGAAAATGTAAATTTACTTTTTATAGTTTCATATTTTGCATTAATGTCCCTTGATTCATGTCTACAAAAATTTTGTTAAAAACATTACATAATATAATCTTATCATTAAATGAAAAATTATGGTTACCGAACTTAAGAACAGTTTTACCCTCGCATAACCCATATTACCATAAAAAATATATCAATGGAATTCAAAGAGACATTAGCTTTAACCATACTACTCGACACAATCTTAATATTGGTGTTATCAACTGAAACATCTGGAGTCAATTTAACATTGTCTTCCTGTCTGACTGTTCAATATAAAAATAAAAATCAAAATTGATCTCGTGTTTATCGAGAAGTGTTGCTAACATTTAACTGATGGAAGAAACTCCAAACGATGGTTTAGTCCACACTTGCTCGATATACCAAAATGTAATTGTAATATCATAAACGTTTCTTAGATATAAGTAATAATGACCCATATTTAATCCATTTTTAAATATCTGTTTCTAATTCATAAATCTTACATAAGTTAAAGTTAAGAGTGAGACCGAAAAAACTTTATCTTTAATACTTTTTTTAAGAATTTTGATTTGTCTATATTTAAATTTTGATCCGATGGTTAAATTTTTATAAAAGTTTGCATAAAATTAGCAGATAAATGCAGAATTATAAGTTTAAAAGGAGAACTCAATAGAGAATTCCTAAACATATCTATAAAGTCTATAAATATGGTATCTTGAATAAAATTTCAGATCTTCTATCTAAAAAAATTCTTAAAACATATTTATAGTTTTAGATTTTTTTTAATTTGAAATTTAAGTCCGAGAATTTTATAGATCAAATACTACATTAAAATTTTATCATTTTCAACAAAATATTTATTTTAAGTTCCATTAGTACGAATAAAGCTGTTTTTGAATTTGATTATTTTTAACAATATTTATTTTAGTCTATATAACCTATGAATGCTGAATTTTTAAATAAAGTTTTCGCACCCATATCGTGGCTTTAATTAGACTTTTATGTAACTAAAATAAGCCTATCTGAAATAGCTGCTCTATTTCCATGAAAATGATTCTACTCTACTTGAACTATATAATTATATAATTTTTTTAAGTTTAACTCTTAATTGTAAAATACAAACACTTTTTGTTAAATCTTCTATTAGACATAATAGATATTTCTCAGATACTTGAATTACAATTGATTGAACATCTCTTTTTAAAATCCTCTACAGTTTCCTTCCAAATTTCCTTTTGTAATAAAAGAACTGAAATTAGTTTTGAACAATTAAAAGATTCATCTCTCTTGGTAAAAAAACAAGTGTCATATAAAGTGTCTACAGCCTCTTATCCTACTGGCATTACGCCAAAAATTTTTTGTTCACATTATGCTCTCGTGCTAAAGGAAGGTTCCACGCCAAAAATAATTAGCAATTCTGATGAACCTATAGAAAGTTTCATTGAAAAATGTGCTCGCTTTTGAACCCTTAGATGAGCTATTAAAAATCTTCCTGGACATACCTGTGGTGCATTATATTGGATGCTTTATCCTATAAAACGTGATTGACATCTCCTGGACGAATAAAGTAATTAATCCAATACTTTTAGTATTTGATTAATATTCCAATCTGGAACATTTTGGACTTCAAGTCTATATTAACCTTAAGGTTGTTTTTATATTGATTAGAGAAATTAATTTTTATTTAGAAAATATTTAGTGGGAACACTTTTCAATATGCAATGATGTGAACGCTTTATTGGGAATAATAGATTTTCTGTCAATAGATAAATTCTCCTGTTACACATAGAAAAATACTTGAAACTTGAATCATCATTATAAGCAAAGTTGATTTGACATTGCGAATTTTTTATTTCAAAGTTTGAGGTGATATAATATTGTACAAATTATAAACTTTCGATATTAATTTTTAAAATTATGCAACAAAATTTTTTTAATTATTTTTTAGTAGTAAAATTTCAGAGAAGAAAAAACTGTATTTACTTTGAAACAGTATTTTTTATACATGAAGAAAAATCATAACTGCTTAAATGATTAACTTTAAAGATAAATATGTTAATTCAACATTGTTTTACAGTAAATGGAGATTTCATGTTTCTTGAAAATTTACTACAAAAAAAATAATAATTTTAAAAAATTGTCGTCATATGATTTTATTAATTAACATCGAAAAATTTTAATATACATAATGTTATTTCTACCACAAACATAAAAATGTTTAAAAAGACGATTCATTTTAACTGAATGTAAAAATAATAATAACAACAATGTCTAAAATCAACGATGTTCTACTATATTCGATGTTGATTTTACTTTTTCCTGAGTGTATTATTTAATATGATTTGGATCTGATTGAAACTGGATTTTTATTTTAAATTTTTTGTAGGTCCTAGTTGGATTTTTTTGAAAATTTTAAATAATATTTAAAAATATAATAATATTATAAAATTAAATAAGTTTAACAATTACAATCTTATTTAATGCTTCCAAAAAACATGTAAAAATTTTTTCGATCTCAATTTCTTCTTTGTGAAAGAAAATTTTATTGAAACAAAACGTTTACTTCCAAATTGTAATAAGTTCTACGATTTCCCTGACATTCGTATAGCTGACCATAATATGGTATAGGGTATCATACGGTCGGCCTTGATCGACTTATATTTTTTAATTATTTTAATTATTAATAACTTATTGGTTTCTTTGTGATTGTAGTTTGTTGTTTAATGTGTTTTTGCCAATTTTTAAGTTCCATTTTATTTTTTGTTTCAAGTAGTTACAATTGTTGTTGAGAAAAATTTTGTATGCTTCTTTTTATAAATAATACACATTTAAGTTAAAAATTAAATTACACAATAAACAAAATTTAAATCTAAAACTTAAAAACTAACAAAGAGAAAAGCTCTACGCACCAAAGCCTTAAAAGCTTTTTATATTAAATGATTATTATTTGTTCGTATTTGTTTCATATATATGTAAAATCAAAAATATGTCAACGAACATATAACACGTTACAACACGCAAACCAAAAAGGTAAAAAGAAATAAATTTTTAAAGCAAAAAATCAAATATTTAGAGCTTAAAAGCTCACTATCACTTTAGCCTATTATTTACCTTAAAAAAAGCCTAAATAAAACTAATAAAGCTAGCTAATTATAAAAAGCTTAATAAAAACATTTTACTTTAAAAATAAAGCTTCTTAAAAGCCATAATTTTCATTAACTTAAAACTTTCTTTAAAGCTTTTTTATGACTAAAGCTCAAGCCGCATTAAAACTTAAATAACAGAAACACATTTACTTAATAATTTTCAACATAAATAAAATTATCATAATTGTATTATATTCGTACACTTGTTTAGTACTTTAAAAATAGTACTTTTTCACTTCTAAAAACCATAAAAACGAAAAACAAATCACTTTTAAAATCCAAAACTAAAAAAGTAAAAGTTGTTCTTTTTAAATTTATTTTCATTGTATTTTACTTTAATTATTTATTATTATATGTGTCTATGTGTGTATTTTGCTAAAACTAAAACAAAAACAAAATCGTTAATTTCAATGAAAATTCTAAGAATTTTAATTTTTAATTCAAATCAAAAATATTTTTATTTTGTTTTCAAAATTTTATTCGTCGGACACATCTTGAACAAAAAAAAACGTTTCAAATCGCAATTTATAAAATACTGACTGTATAGTGGCCGAATCCATTATACGGAAATGTATGATATGTTAAAAAATATGGATCCTCCGTTGGGGTTCGGTAACAAATGTCCCAATCGCCTCGCCTTCAAGAAACTGATACGTATGAATATGCCTCTAGACGATGAGATGAGAGTACAATTTACCACCACACTATTTGCATTGATACGTGAAAATCTTAGTATTAAAATGAGAGCGGGTAAGTAAACCTTGAGATACATAATGCTGATATTTATAAATTATATTTTTTTATGACAAAAAATAAAATTCTGAGTTTAAGCTTGAAATTCGAACTTTTGGAAAAAAGTGAAATACAAGAGTTTCCTTATTAGATCTACAAATGTTAATTAGTCATTAGTTGGCAAATATTACAATTCGGGTTTAAAGCGAATTATAACTCCCAGTTTTTAAAGAAAAAACAGTTTACAGTTTTTAAAGGAAAAGTATCATTTATGTAAAAAAAATTGTGAAGAGCTTTTTTAAAAAACCAAAATATTTAAACTTTCATAAAATCGAAGCGAATAAAGAATATGAATTATGTAAATATGTCCATGAATCAGAGAATTAAAGAAACTCAATTTTTTCTTTATGAAAATATCCGAAATTTCAATACTTACAAAACAAGTTTTAAAATTTTGATTCATATATATTAACTTTTGAGAACTTAACATATCAGTTGTAATCATGAGAAATTTCATTAATATTTCTTGAAATGTGGAAAAAAACTTGAATTTTTAGTGAAAATTTGAATTTTTAGTGAAAATTTGAATTTTTAGTGAAAATTTGAATTTTTAGTGAAAATTTGAATTTTTAGTGAAAATTTGAATTTGTTAGTGAAAATTTGAATTTTTAGTGAAAATTTGAATTTTTTAGTGAAAATTTGAATTTTTAGTAAAAACTTGAATTTTTAGTGAAAATATAAATTTTTATTTGAATTTTAATTTTTTGTGAAAATTTGAATTTTTTAGTGAAAATTTGAATTTTTTAGTGAAAATTTGAATTTTTTAGTGAAATTTGAATTTTTAAGTGAAAATTTGAATTTTTTAGTGAAAATTTGATTTTTTTTTTTTTTTTTTTTTTTTTTTTTGAAAATTTGAATTTTAGTGAAAATTTGAATTTTTAGTGAAAATTTGAATTTTTTGTGGAAATTTGAATTTTTAGTGAAAATTTGAATTTTTTGTGGAAATTTGAATTTTTAGTGAAAATTTAAATTTTTAGTGAAAATTTGAATTTTTAGTGAAAATTTGAATTTTTTGTGAAAATTTGAATTTTTACTACTTTTTTATGAAATTGTTCTACTTGAAAATGTCAATCCAAAAAGATCGGGAGTGAATGATGCCAAATAATAGTTATAGAATTTAAAAGCAGAATTTTTGAAATTTAATTCCAAATTTTCCAGAAACTGTTTTACAATAAAAATCGTAAGATAGATAGAATCGGGAAAAGGGGTCCCGTTTATATTAAGCATTCCCCTTACTTAAGCTAAACTTCGATCATACAAATAAAATAAAAATAAGTTTCTGAAAATTTTTACTCTTCCTCTCCAATCCCCATTTTAGCGGAAGAAATGGACCAAGCCGATTCTGAACTTAGGGAAACTATAACAAATATATGGCCTTTGCAGGCCAAGAAAATGCTGAATCTACTGGTGCCACCCAATGATCAATTGAATAAGGGCAAATTGACAGTGGGTAAAGTCTATGCGGGACTGTTAATATACGAAGCATATCGCATAAGACGTGAAGGTGGACAGCCACAAGGAGGCATGGGGGTAAGTAATCATAATAAAAATTTTATTAATTAAATAAATCTTAATTTAAATTAACATACAACAAAAATAATAATTTAAGTATTTACAAAAGATTTTTCTAAGATATTTTCAAATTTAAGATCGAAATAAATTTAAAAAATAATTTATATTTATAATTTTTGACAAATAAGACAGACAGACAGAAAGATAAATAAATTAAATAAATTTTAGAAACACATAATTGAGATTTCAAAAATAGTTTTTAATATAAAAACACTTTTCAAATAAATTATTTATTTAAAAACACACCAGCAATTTAGCATTTAAAGTAAAAACTGCACAAAAATTAATTAATTAATTCAATGAAAATAACAATAAAACATTTAATTGGTAGTTTAACACTCAGTTTAAGGCAAATATACCGTAACTTGTTTATAGAATTTAAAAAAATTATTTTATTTTGTATTAAATTTTAATAAAAAAACAATTATTTTAACTTTTCTTCACACGTTAATAACTGAAAACAAAATATCACTAAATTGTGATTTTAATTAAAATGAAATAAAATCATTATTATAGCAGAATTGGAAAGAGGTACTTATTACTCTCTTAACCAAAATCCTTTTAAATAAACAAAAAAATTCTTTAAATCCTTATTAGTAAAAAAAAGAAAAAAATAAAGAATTTTTTAAAGTTTGGCTTACAATTTTTTAAACAAATTTTAATCAATTACAGTTAATTATTTTAATTAAAAAGTTAAACAGTTTCTTTAAAAAAAGTTTGAAATATAATTTAGTGTTTGTTTTATATTTAAAATAATAATTAGTATTTTAGGTTTCTGAGTTAAGACCATAGCCAAAATTTATTATAAATAACATTACGTATTATTGATTAATTATTTAATTGATTATTAATAGTATTATATAAATATAAAAGCATGTTATGTTAACCAATGTTAACTTAGCAGTTTTGTGTTACATTTACAAAAACAAAAAATATGGTAAATTTTCTATTAATTAAGAAATTAATTTTTAAGGTTTTTAATTCATATTTTTTAGTTAATTTTAATTTTATAAAAAAAAACATTAAAAGGATTGAAGAAAACAAGAGTTTTGGAAAAAAATTTAAAATAAAAACATGTTAAGTAAAGAGTGATACATATATATTTTATAGCTTGGAATCTCTTAATCGTAGAGTTTTAATTCTTCACCTCTTTAAGTGTGTATTGCACTGTGGGACAGAATCGATTTCTTTTAAATAAATCTTTAGTTGATTCGCATGAAATTAAACATAATGATAACAGAGGTTCTGGCATGAGTATGGGCGGAGTTATGGGGTACTTCAGACGTGTGCATAATGTTTGTTTTTCTTTCAATATCAAAAATCAATTAAACATTTCTTATAGTTTTCAAGTTATTAACTTGTTATGTTGTTCTCATCCAAAAGTAAAGTTTAAGTTTTTTATTAGAGGCAACTAAACGGTACATTTCAAAGTAAACAAGGTTTTTTCTTTACCTTGTTCTATTTTATGTGATATATTTCTATAAACGCAGATGTAAAAATTGATTTAAATAAGAATTATTAAAAAACAAAGTCATATTTTGAATGACAATATCTCCATTTTACTGCAGTATTTTCTAATTTAATCGATAAATTCAAAACTTTTAAAAATATCCAAGGGAACATTTCCGTCCAATCAAGAAAAGATCTAAATTAATTTTTTTTGCTAAACATGTTCCGTAATTTCTTAAAAAAGACAGAATTATGGTGCTCTGAAACCTTCCAAGGGAAATACTGATTTACCTTATAAAACAAAATCAACCAATTACCAATTGGATTCTATACAAATTAAGAAAAAATTAAATTTTCCTGGTACTCCAAACATGTTGCCCACATTTTACGAAGAGATGAAAACATAAAATGGAATAACCAAAGTATAAGCCAATAAAAAACAGCATAAAAACACTTAAAATGGTCAGAATAGTGGAAATAGTAATTTTCTTAGACGAAAAAAAATTAATTTAGACGATCCTTACTCATATTCATGTTATTGGCACGATTTAAGATCTTAGGATGTTCGCATATGAAGAAAGAAGAAGTTTATTAAAATAATGCCTAAAATGAAAGCATAATGACTTTAATAGCGCTTAAACTAAATATAAGGCAGGTTTGGGAAGAAATTGATTCCGATCGTCTACAAAAAATTCATGTAATCAATGTCAGACCATTATTTTGAGATAATCCTCAAAAATGGGACATCCAGCCGGACCCTACACCGCTATAAATTTTCAACACATCACGCATATTGCTATCACCACTTTTAAATATATCGTTCGACTCAGAATCACCTTCCGAGTCAATTTAACGATGTCGAGATGTCCTGAACAAAATGCAGGTCGCAATTTTAGAGATATCTAAATAAAATTTGGCACGTATCATTATTTTGCCCCAGGTACGAGGCCCATTGAAATTGGTGATGATGGAAGCATTACAAATATTTTTCCCAGAATAGGATTTTAAGGTTATAAAAGTCCTTAAGTCTAATAGTATTCTAATAGTAAAATGATGTGCCAAATTATACGAGTATTATTATTTATTATTTTTCATAGGTCCCATACAAGCCCTCTTCAGAATATTAGTTTGAAATTTCATATATACGTTGGTATTGTGATAAGAATTGGTCAAATTAAGATAAGTATAAGCAAAAATCGATGTATGAAATTTTTCGAGTGTTTCCATAATTTCATCTAGATCCCGTATTATTGTCCCCAGAAAAAGTCCTTTTAAGGCACATAAATCCTTCATATATATATAAGTACCATAATAAACTGCACTCTTAAGCACAAATTAAAAAATATATTTATTCGAGGGTCGATCATTAATTTTTGTTGTTAATTTTTGTTATTTAAGTCTGAAATATGTTTATTTAGAATAAATTCTGCATAATAGCGGAAATATTTCTGGACTAAAATATCAGGGTAATATCATTATTTTTGGATTATATTCTTTTTAAGCTCGTTTGCAGATATCGAAAAATAAAAAAAATAAAATTGTAATTGTGAAAATAAATAGTAATTTCCAACTTTTAAAATATTTTGCTCGTTTATTGAGAGAAGAAAACAATTTGTACAAATTATTCATTCATATTATCGCTCAATTTCCCTTGACATCAGAATAAATCCCCTGACCATTGAATGAATAAAGCACCATTGGATCAGGTATATATTCCAAAACTTTCAAATGATTCAATTTTGTTAAGATTTCTTCAATCCTTTTAATATACAAAATAGTAATTGTTTTAAGAGTTCTTAAGTTTTTCTAATAAATATTATTAATACGTTTTGTTAATTGTTGTTAAAAAATCATATAAAATATATTCATTCATATTTTATTTTTATTTTCTAAAAAAATCTAAACTTAAAAACATCAAAAAAAATTAACCTCAAATCAAATGAAAAAAAATTAAACCAAAAAAAAAATAAAAACAAAAAAATAACTTAAATAAACTTAGCGGAGTAAGCGTGAAGAAGATGAAGAAGAAGAACCTTTTCATAGTCCAACAGCTGATGATGAACCGGTATAAAAAATTTAAAGAACTCTTTTTTTCATATTATCAATTCTAATAGAACAAAACAATTGCTAGAGAGAATGTATAAAGAACTACAAACTATAATTGCCCCCAACTCCAACAACAAAACATACAATAAATGCTCGTTTTATCTGTTAAACGTCTTGTCAAAAAATACACCTCCCCCCTTTAAAAATATCCACTGCAGATATGAACCCTTTTTAATTACCTTTTTTTTAAATTCTTTGTCTCCAAACTGAAATTTATGGCTAAATGTAATTGAAAACTTAATTGCAAGAGAAACCTTTTATTAATTAAAAGCTTTTATTACAAAAATTTAAAAAACAACAACAACTCCAAAATTATATAATTTTTATCAAAAGGAATGTTAAACATAATATTGCATCCCTTTTTTTATTTAATAAAAAATTTATTTAAGTGAATTTTCTTAAAAAAGGGTTATGATTGATATTGAATTTTGTGACATTAAACTTACCACAATAATGATGTTGCAAGATGATGTTGCTGTAAATTAAAACAGAGAAAAAAATGCATTAAAATTATTATTTAAAAAATGCATTAATGATAAAAAAGTTATTAAATATTTCAATTATCTAAAAAATTTTGCACATTATTTAAAGTTCAAGAAAGGCATGATCACCCGGTTTTAAAAGAATAAAATCACTTAAGATTTTAATCACTTAAAGAAGAAAAAGCATGTTAATTTTCGATATAGAGACACAGATTTTCCTAAATATTCGAATATCTAGATTTATGCTTAGTTTTTGATTTTAAACTGTTAAGAATTGAAGATTTAATTTATGTTTGATATTAATATTATAATTAGGGTTTCTCTTTTCCCGGGGAATTTTTGTTCCCGGAAAATAAAAATTGTCATTCCCGGGAATAAATTTTAATATCATTTATTCTCTAAAACTAATGTTTTAATAGTTTTCTAATGGAAAAAATGCTTAATTTTTAGAAATTATAAATATGAACCCTACATTCGGCTTTGCTGAATTTTAAATATCTTCCAGTCAAATGTGATTCAATATTTTTGAAATTCTGAGCCTAAAATATTATTTCCTGATTTTATTAAAATACTTCAATTTTAAGTAATTTTATAAACATAAAACTTTGCTTTTCCGGAATTGTGTACTCATATAGCAGCCATATTTGAATGTGGATTGATGTTCCTCAAATTCAAATTTACGCCAATTAAAAAAATTATGCTTAATTTTAAATTGAATTATTCCACAGTAAAGTAATTTCAAGCATATTATTTGATCAGGAATTGGGTCTTATCGTTAATTAATGACATATATTAATACACTATGAAAAATTATTGAGACAAATTTAAATATAACAATTCCATATCTAAAAGTTTTATATGCTTAAAAAGAGCAAATTCCAAACAAGGTCCTTGTATTCATTTATTGTAATAAATTAAAATTTCGATCAATATCACACACTGATACGCCATTAATCCGATTAAGATTAGTTTTGCTTCAATTTTAAAAATTCCTTCAACTTTTCAAAAGACTTCAAGTAAATTTTCATATTGAATAAACACTGATTCCGAATTGCCAAAGAAGGATACAAAAATGTTTAGCGAAATAATCAAAAAGAGCATAAATCTAGTAATAAGATAATTTCAGTCATCAATACGAGTAAAAATCTAATATAAATCAATCATTACCCAATTATATGTAAAATAAAAAATCTTGTAAAAAAAGCATCCCAATATTTCAACGCAAATTTACAATTTCGAAAATTATATAGAAAACCAAACAAAATTGACGAAAATATTCGAGTTTCTTAACATTTGACATTTTTAAACAAAAAAAATCATCATCATCAAAATTTATTTTCATAAAATTTGCGTAGAAACATTTAAAAAAATGCATCAAATAAAGATATTTGGAATCTCATTTAGAATTTCTATAAAACGCACCATTTAAAATTTTATTATTTTCCACTTTTATACCCTCGAACACTACAAGTGGTGAAGAGGGTTCATTAAATTTATCATGCCCTGTATAACGCTAAGAAGGAAACATCTCAGACTCCACAACGTGTATAAATAGTTCTTGCATCAAATAAAAGTCTGAATCGATTTAACTATGTTCGTCTATTTGTCGGTTTTTCGCATTGTCACATTCACAATAACTGACAGAGCTCAATGATATTTGACCTCAATCCTTGATCTCGAACGAAGTTTCACAAATCACAAATCGGCGTGTATTAAAAAAAGAAATTGGGATTAAATTCTCGCTGCAGATATACGTCATTTTGTCCAGTAAAACAGTTCCTTGAGTCATTGGGACCAAATTTGAAAATTCTCTTTAGATATTCTTTTATCATTATTTTCTTTGTATGAGGAGTACTCCTTCCTTTGATCCTTAAAATTTTATGTATTAATTTATTACAACAATTTGACGTAATTCTTTCCTCAATTCAATTAAAATTTCGTAAATTTAACATAAATATGGTGTTTAAATTGAATAATATTCATCAATATAAAGAATGTATTTTTGTCAATTTGAATAACGAATTCAAATTGACACTTTTTCGTCAATTTGAAGAATTTACAAAAAAAAAAATTAACGAACATTTTCGTTATCCTAAATAATACCAGCCAACGAAAGCCTGATATTTAATATACTTTTCTTCAAATTTGTAGTGGAGGGTATTGAAGATTCGGCATAGCCGAATGTAGCATTCTAACTCATTCTTATTTTTATCTTAAGCACATAATTTATTAAAAAAAAAAACTTTATATATATTAAAAATATTTTCTTAAATGTTCAAAAGCTATGGTCTCAATGTTATATAAACGTTATGAACAAAAAAAAATACTTAAATATTTAGAATAAATGTATTTTATTAAATTTATTTTATTTATAGAAAAAATAGTTTTACAAAATTTTTCTACAAAAAAAAAAAAAAATATTAATAAATTGACAATTGAAAGAAATTAAATTTATAATTAGAAATACAAAAAACAAATTTTAGCTTCCATATTTACCAAAAAAAAAGGAATAAATGTGTCCTATATTTAATAAGTTTTATTTATAATTTATTTTATAAATTAATAAATAATTTAGAAAACTTTTTATGTTTTGTTTATAAAATAATTTCTTTAAAATTTTTAAATATTTTGTTTTTAAATTCATTTTTAATTAATTTTTTTAAAATGCATGTAAATAATGATTATTTATAGTTTTCAACATTATTTTAGAGAACCGCATGTATTTTGCTTTGTTTTTTTTTTTTTTTTTTGATTTATTAAAACTTTATAATTTTCTTATTTTTATAATTTTCAGTTATTTAAATTTTTATAATTTAAATAAAAACACCCCTGGTTTGTCTTTCATACAAAAATCCTTTGTCTTTTTTCAATCGAATTTTCTGTAAAAATCGAAATTTTTATAGCCAAAAAGCATGTTTTAACTTTTTTCTCTTTAAATTAAACTTTTTTAAAAATCTTTAAATTTCTTTAGAAATCTTTTTAATTAAATAATAATTAGTGAAATATAAATAATTAAATAAAGAAAAATGAAAATACAATATTTATAGTTTAAACTTAAGCTCTTGAAAAGTTTTTTACAAAAGCTCTTTTTTTAATTTGAAACTATTTGAAACTTTTGTTTAATAAAATTGTTCCTGTTCTGAATACTCACTCTCTTCCAAATAAGAAGAGAAAAGCTTTATTTTCTTAAATTGTCTAAAAATTATTTAAAGAATAATTTGCCAGTATGATGATTTTATCATAATTTTGATGATTTTTTGAGATAAATGATGATTTCATGAAGTTTTTTTAACAAAATGATGATTTTTCTTTATAAAAATAGTGGGATTTGATTTTCAGAATAATCTTTATTCTGATTATGATTATGTGTTCGAAGCATAAGTCTTATTTTCACAGAAAAGAATTTAATTAAAATGGAAGAAGTTGAGTTTTTTTATTATTATGGAATAAAGTTCGAATTTTGAAAATTTTGTTCAAAAGAAGCCAGAAAAATAGTTATAGTTTTTGAAATCCAAACTGGTTAAAACGTTGTAATAAATTGAAATTTTAGTATTTTGATATCGAAATACAAATGAGGGTAATTTTACCCATTTCGGAGAGCTTCATAAATGGTTTTGGTAATGAATATTGGATTAATTTTTTTTAATACTTCGAAAATTCAAAATAATGTTGTAAATAATGTTAGAAATAAACATTAAACAAATATTTTCTCAATTAAATTTATTATCGTATCAAAGAAAAAAATATTGTTTAAGTCTTAAATTTTATGTTTATAATCAAAGTTTTATTTTAAATAGTTTTTCTTGATAATTTTTCTTTTAAAATGTTGATTTTTTTCATTCCAAAACATGATCTTCTTCATAATTTTTCTGGCAACATCAAGAAATAGAAAAGCTCTTTTCGAAAAGAGATAGATTAACATATTTTAATTATTTATTTAAAATTCGAAATATGCATTCATATGTAATAATTTTCATCTACTCTCTCTTTTTAATTTTGTTGCAATATACTCTGATCTTAAAAAAGCTTTTTGAAATTTCTTCAAACAAATTTTAAGAAACTAAAATTTTATTTGAAAAATTTTTATTTCATTCTCAAACATTTTTATCATATAATAAAAATTTATTTTTTAACATTTAAAAAGCTTACAAAAATATTTTGAATTTGAAGTTTTCTAAACTGTCTTTAGAATATTTTTCAATTAAAAATAATCTTTTTAGTACTTTCTGATAGATGAGCTTTATTGCTAACATAGATTTTTCGCATTAAAAATAAAATAACTTAAAACTGTTTTAAAGTCTTCAATGTCTAAAAAGCTCTTCTTTATTTTATTCAACGAATTAGAGGTAAAATATTTTCCATTTGGCATTATATTCTTATGATTTCATTAAATTAGTATCTGAGATTTTTTGATAAAACAATTCCTCTTTATAAATCTTTTTCTTCGAATAAAATAAGATCTAAGCTTTTAAGATAAATCGGTTCCCTTAGGGTTATTTTAATGGTAAATAAGATAATAAAAAATATTTTAAACTCTTCCAGTGCAAATTTCAATATTTTTCCTTTTCCTCTAGTAATTAAATTTAATAAATGTGTTTAAATATAAACTCCATAAAATGTTTTAGCATTTTTTCTTTAAATTTCTTTGAATGAAATTTTATATGAACTTTCCCACAATTACACTTTTTCTAAGAAAAACATTTTAAATATTCTTAAAGCTTTAAAAAAAGAAAACAAATTTAAAACTTATAAATAAGTTCTAACATATTGCGAATATGAGCTTATTGCAAATTAGTTTACAACTTTGCATTGTCAAATTTTGCAGTCCAGAGCTTTTCAATGTTTTAACTGATTTAATGAAAAGCTTGTTACTGAAAAGGATTACTTTAAGAATAAAATAATCCTTGAAATATTTAAGATTTTTTGAATAAAAAGTACTTTGAAAAAAGTCTCTTTGTGCTTTTAAGAAAAGAACGTCTTCAATTGTTAATGTTAAGATTTTTTATCTTAAAAAACTTAAATTGTCTTTGTTATTATAAAAACTTTTTTATAGAAAATTTTTTAAGAATAAAAATATCCTTAATGTCTTTTTAATAAAAATTCTTAAGATTTCTTCATTAAAAAGTACCTTGAAAATCTCTTTAAGCTTTTAACAAAAAATGTTATAAGAGATTTTTCTTCATAAAATTGTTTAAGTTTATTTTTTAGAAAAACTAAAATATGTATGTAAATTTTTAAGTTGTATTGAAATAATTCAATAAAAAAAACTTTTTCCATAAAATATTGAAAAACAACTTTTTTCTACAATATAGTTAGTGAATATTTTCTTTTAGAATAAATTAAAGATTTTTTAATTTACTTTAAAGCTTAAAAAAACCCTTAAGATTTTCTTCATTTAAAAAACTTTGAAAAAAATTCTTTGAGCTTTCAGCAAAAAAAATTATGTATTTTCTTCATAAAATTAAAAATGGTTAAGTTTATTTCTCTAAAAAAGAATTAAACGCCTTTTTAATTTGTTTCATTAAAAATTTAAAAAAAGGAGACATTTCCATTTAAAACTTTCTTCAGTGTGCGTTTGCTGAGTTATTGCCATTTAAGAAGTCTTACTAACTATTTCACAAAGATGTATTTTTTATAAAAAAGCTCCTTTTACTTTAACAAAAAAAATCTGTCAAAAACATATTTGATTTTTTCCATAAGAAAATTGATTAAAAAATATTGAGATTTTATTCATTTTTTTGAGAGCTTTGGAATATTTTCTATAATTTCTCGAACCGTTTTATGAAAAATGTATGGCTCCAACTTTGTATTTCCACACAAAGTACATTTTTGAGTTTTAAAACAAGAGCTTTATAAATTATTGTTAATGTTATAACAATTGGGTGTCAAAGTTCCTTTACAGCTTTTTAAGTATTTCGCACGAAAAGCTTTATAATTAAAAAATCTTAAGTTTGGAAAAAATCAAAAATATCTTAGAATTTGTTTATTTTTATCTAAACTCTAAAACAAGAGCTTTCCCAATTACTTTTGTAAAATTTTACATTAAAAAAATTAAAATTTATTTATGTCCTTAATTAAATTGTATTTTCATTTTTCCTGAAACCTGCACTTAGTGTAAACTATCTTTAGCATTAAATATTCAAATAAAAACTATAAATAAAAAAAATCATAAATAATAACAATTTTTTAAATTTAAAACTGCTTGTATATTAAACAAAAAATTAAACTTAGATTTTATAATTAAAAATAAATAAAAATCTGTATGTAAAATTTTGTAAATTTTTTTAAAATACTTTCTACAACAAAACAGACGCTAGTTTTTTTCTAATACTCGTAACAATATATTTTTAAGAAACATTTATTATATTTATATTATTTTTAACTTTTAAAATTTATTTAACAAAAACAAAGTTTTACTCATATTAATCATGTTTATTTTTCTTCATTCAAAAAACTAAATTTTTTTGGTACGAACGTGGGTTTACAAAAAAAAACATCTCTGTGTATAAAACTTAAACTTAAATCAAAAATCATAAAATCTCAAAAATTACAAAAACAAATTTATCATCACTTGGATTCAATGAAAATAAATAATCAAATAATAATCACGCATCACTTGACAAATATCGTAAACAATGAAAATAATTTTTTTACTGCACCTCTCTGTACAATAAAAAAATCTATAATGAATGATCAAAAAATATTATATATCACACTCTTATCAAATTAAAATTATCAAAATTGCCAAAATTGTCTACAATGTGAACTCAATAATTAAAATAAAAAATCTATAGAAACAATCATTCTTTGATTGTTTGCTCGATATGGCTGCCATGGATAAAGGATCGCGTCAGGGTTCCATCAGTTATGAGCCAAATGGTACTGATGCTGCCAATTCACAAACGCATTTATTAGCAAATAATAATGGTCATGTAAATGGTGATGCTGAACATGGTAGTTTGGCAACACTGGCACGTCGGAGTACTATGAGAAAACGTTCCGTTAGGTAATATTTCTCACTCTCTCTCTCTCTTACTCTCTATATCTAATGCACACTTATCATCATTCTTAACACTTTTGCCATTTAAATTTTTTTAAATTTATCATCTTAAAAAATCATCTCAATCTCATGATCAGTTTGCTTTTTTAGCATTTCCTTTTTCCCAAAAACCACTCTAGAAGTTGTTCATGTTTTGAAAGAGTAACTGTGCCATGGATCGTACAAAGTAACATGTTCTTGTTTAACACCAGTGCATAGGCAGGGTCGTCAGTACAAAATAAATGGAACCAAGGTCAATTTATTTATAAAAAAGAAAACTATATAAACTAAAAATATTATTACATAAAAATTCAGAGAGAAATATATGATCACTAATTATTTACGATCAGTCAAAATTTTTTTCAAGAAATCGTTTGTGCTATAATAAGACGATAATTTGAAAATTGTTACAATTTTTAAAAGAACACATAAAAATCATTATGAATTACAACTAAATTTATTTTTGTCTCTCTTTTTATATCGATTCCTTAAAATTCCTTTAAAAAAAGTTCTTTGAATGGTCACTATATACTCTTTTTAATTTTTACTCGATCATTTGATAATTTTATCATTTGTGATCAATCAAATTTTTTGGCTTAAGACTTAAATTAAAAAAAATATGAGAAAACAAGCAATAAATATGTATAGTTCCTCTTATTGAAATGAGATCAATGAAATACTTTTCAAAAAGATCCCTTATTATCCTTGTGATCATAAATATTGTGTATCATTGGTGATCAATTGAAAAAATTTTCCATTTTGAAAACGGACAATCATTTCTTAACTTCAGATTTAAATTGAAAATATATTTAAGAAACAAACAAGATTATTTAAAGATATTCTTATTGAATTATTATTATTGTTGTGATCATTTGATGATCAATTGAAGTCAATTAATAAATACTTTTGCTTAGAAAACAGGCTTGACATTTACTTGAGATCATAATTACAAAATAATAACTTCAGGTCAATAGACGATCTTTCTGATCTCCAAAATGAAATTTAAAAATACTTTTAAGAAACAAACAACAAACTATTAAAACAGATCACGTAATATTATTGTGATCATATAAAGCTTAAAATTAGAATGTATTTCAAATTACATTCATTTAACTATAAAAACTCACTGCAAGTAGAGAACAAAGGTTTGAAAAATATTTCGAAAGATCGATGCAGTTAAAATGGAACCAATACAGTTAATAACCTCAAATACTTAGTCAAATCACTGATGATCAGTCAAGGAATTGCTAAAAATTGTTTAAATACAATTACGTAAACTCATTTCTCTACGAAAGTCCAAGATCATTTGCGATCACAGAAAATAGAGGATCTCAAGTTAACAATCAAATCTTTCAAAACTATCTCAACTATCAATTCAGCGAATATGGAACTAATCCAGTCACAATCTAATATATAACCCACACTTCTTACACGATGAAAAGATCACTTAACTAAGTGATATTTCTTAAAAAAATATTTGAGGATCGGTAACTTAAATCTAGTAATGCTGATCCTTACAGAGCAATGAACATGAGGTCATACTTTTTGAAAAAAAAAAAATCAAAAATCGTTTTGAAAATATATTTTATGGTAAAAAGATTTAAAACAGTACAAATCAAATCTTCGTTCTTTTAATAAAAATTATAAAAAAAATGTTTTAAAATTCATATCAGTCACATAATCTAAACTATGATCACTCTTTGAAAGACAAAAATCAATACAAAAATTCATTTCAGCTGTAAATACTATATTTTAATAAAAAACAAGCTTATTATGTGATCTTTTTGAAAAATGGGAAATCGAGTTAAAAAAATAAAACATAATTTAATGAAATCTCTTAACTTGTAAAATATTGTATTTCTAATAAAAAAGGTGTGATCACTTTCCGAATGTTCTTTTTGAAGTACGAACTTTCGTAATTAAGTATTTGGATGAAGTAAATTGAAATTTAAATTCTAAAACAGAAGTCTTTATAAATCCCTAAATACTACGCTGTATTGCGAAATTAATTGAATTTGCGATCAATCAAATAAAAATATAAATATTTTGTTTACTATTTCCAAAATAATATTTAAAATTATTTAATAATTTATATAGTTGTCACAACTATATAATGGTTATAATTATCCATACATAAACATATTATGATTGATTATTTTAACATATGCTTCTGTAAGAAGATTTCAATAACCTCCAGATCATTGGCATTTATTTGGAAAAAGTGAAACTCCTCCATAAATCATTCTTTGTTATCATTATTCATAATTTCATTTAACATCACTCATTCCCCTCAAACACATTCACCTCTTTTCTTAACAAAATTACAAAAACAATTCAAATATAATAAATTGAACAATAAACAAATCAATTAATTTACTTAAATATTTCTATTATCAATTTTTTTTTCAAATTTCAGAAACAAAAAGGTGAATAATTGTATTAAACAACAAATGGTAACACAAATTAATGATACTAAAATAAAACAAAAACAAAAAAACTAATTAGAAAAGTCCTATTAATTCGTATACTAAACTAATTAAACCAATAATACTTACTTAAGTGTGTGTGTGTAATTAAATAATAATCGATGTGGTTACTTACTATAACAATGTATACTATAATCGTACTATAACTACTACTTAACTATAATAATATTAATTAATATCTGTGTGTCCTATTTTATGTTACAAAAACAAATTCCTTAATTGTAATTTTTTTCATCTAAAGAAAACTTTTGATGTTGTTTAATTTCTTAATTGTGTTATTTTCATTAAAAAAAATCCTTTTTAAAATGCTAAAAACAGAAATTTTTAGTAAAAAAGCTACTTATTTTAGATTTTAATAGCTGTAAATAATTTTTTAATTAAAAAATAGTTTCAAAAATGATGTTTAGTTACAGTTCAATAGGAAAACTTACTAAAGTTTATTTATATTAGAAATCGTGAGATTATTTTAGTTATCTTTGTATTATTAGAGTTCTCTTTAATTCTTGATACTAAATACAAATTCTAAGCACATTTTCTTATTTATGGAATTTTCAAAAAAAAATTTACTTAAAAGATTTTTCTTTATTGTTAAATTAAGGCGAGAACTTTAATTGTCTAAAGAAAACTTTAGAAAAACTTTAATTATATTTAGTAAAACATATTTATAGTTTAGATTTCTTTAGGTCTTTATTAAATATTATTATAGTTTTCCTAAAATAGTATTTTTTTCTGTGTACTTCTCTGATCTAATTACTAATTGTCATAATCTGCCTACAATAAATTTTAGAATGATTTCTCGATCACTTCAGATAAGAATCTGATTTCAACTTCTATAAATCAGCATTATTTTTTCCATGTCTCTTTTACACACTGAATTTACTCCCTTTTCCACAGAAGAATTCTGAATTAAATCAAAATTATTGGATTATTTTCTTTTTAAAGTTTATTTCGGAAAATAAACAATACGAATCGAAATAATGAACAAAAAATTTAATCGATTTTAAATAATTTTCCCAGCATCATCATAAAAGCCCTAAGAAATGAGTGCTTCTTTAAGTGAGAATAATTAATAAATTATCCTTAAAGTACACTGAACATAATTTGAATAATTTCGGCTTTAAATTTATTTTACTCGAGCTTTAAAGCAAATAAAATATTTTTATTTTGTAAGATGATGTTATGTTTTTCAAATATAATTATTCCTACTTGAAATAAAATTTATATGTAAAAATTTTAAAGTAAATTTATTTTCGCTAAACTTTTTTCTCGGTGTTGTTTTTTATTATTATCTGACAACACCAACTCAGAAATTGAAAAAATCAAGCAACAAAAAAATTAAAGAGCATGTACGAGTGAAAAAATCAAGCGCCATTTCGCCAGGACGTAATTTTAAAATGTTTTATTTATTGAGAATCGAAACAAAATCTAATCCAAACTGAACCGATTTTCCTATCCTGCTGATAACAGTGTTTTTGATTTATTTTCATGTAGAAATAAAATTTATAGTTTTTTATTACAGAATAGAAAACATATTTGAAGAAATTAATATTTATTTTTGATTATTGTCTACAATTGAAATCTTATATGAAATACAAATAAAGACTATTTAATTCGATCCCTTCCTCATTTTACTGTGTCTACTTCTTTAGTTATTTATTGAATCTGTTTGTCTCACAATTAGTTTAGAAATTATTGTGAGAATAACATTAAGATGACAGTAAATCATTCCGGCAAAGCCTTGAACCTGTTTTCACATCTCTAAGATGTCTGGAAAGTAAATTCAAACGCGTCTTCAGTCTTGTTATATATCCTTAGTATACTTTTTGAAACTCTACTTGACTTATGAAATTATTCAGTAAAATTTATTCAGTAAAATTTAGTCTATATTGTCGTTTCTTATGTAAGTAGCATGGGGCGCCAGTTATAGTCCTTTTCAATTATGAAGTCTGTATTGTATAAATTCTTCATAATTGGACATCATATGTCTATATTGGTTTTAAAGCAATTTAAACTCTTAATTTCAGCTTACAAATGATTCTCAATGAGGGATAAAATTTTTTAACTTCACGTTGACTTTCCAATTTAATACCAAAGTATGTTACATAATCATCTTACATAAACACCATAATAGAAAATGATGGACTGTTTCCTCTCTAAAAGCAAAGATACCGTGCTTACTTTTCAGTTCGTTTACATTTATTCTTCAATTCTTCAACCATCACAAATAAATGTCCAGTGTACTGGGATGAATTGAATGGGATGATTGAAATTGTCAGATCAACCCAGAAGAGCAAGTCAGTCGCTTATATTAAGTAAAGAGAAGATCCTAGAACACTACTTTGTGGAACACTATTTTTTTATAAAAAATTCTTCAATTTACATTTTACTGTGAAATTCTGATTAATCAAAATGGATTCTAACAGAGTCTTAAGGATCGTTTGTTTAATTTCGATTTAAGGCATGTAATTGTTAATATTTTTGGATTTTGAAACCATTGTTACACATTTTTATACTTGCTGGTCCAGAAATGGTATAATTTCCGTTTTTTCAAGGGAATTGAGTGTTATTCGATAATATATGGTGAGGACATTTATGTTTTAATCTATAACAATTCTAGTGCTGTCAACAAGCGTTCTTGTATGTCTGGGTATAGTCCTTTTCAAAACATATTCCAATGAGTTTTTCAAAATGCATCATTCAAGAATGTTGTTCTGAAAGAATGCCGTTGTAATACTGATGAGATTTTCAGAAAATGTATTTAAAATTTAAAGTTTACATTTGAATATTTGGCCAAGATTCTTTTAGTCCACAAATGCTCAGGATTCAGAATTCCCGTCTCGATAGATTAAACTACAAATTCAGCTAACGCAAAAATACTTGTCATGTACATTATAAATGCTGTGAAAGGTGTTTATCTGTTCTTTTTGTGAGAAAAAAATACACAGTGGGAAATGTTTAATATTTGCGGGAATTTGTGCAAATATTACATAATATTCTTAAGAAAAAATTAAGGTTAACATATATTTTATTGTTAGGATATATAAATTCCCTAAATGAAGTGTAAAATCAGGCAGAGGCAAATGTTAAGCAGTGTTTATAGGCATCTTCGTCTTAGACATTTGTTCCAAAAATGTTCAACAAATTCCACTAAACATAAACAAAGTGATCCATTACATTCATTAGGATATATGAGGAAACTTTTTTTGAAAGATTTATAATTCTAATTCAATAGCTTTTACTGGTTCAATAGCTTAACTGAAATCAATTCAATTCGCTAGAAAATAATCAAATCATATTTTTAAAACCTAAAGCTTTCGAAGGCTCCAATTTCCCTAAAACAAAAGTTACAGAAAAAGTCAATGAGAAAATTTGTAATCTTGTCCGATTTTCTTCAATACTGAAGGATCCTCAATTCAATGATAAAACTGTTTCCTTTGGTCATTTTTTTTTTTTGAAATATATAGACACAGAAAGAATTTTTTGTGACTTATATAAAGACTTATATTCGATATAGATAAAAATAATATGCTAATTTTTTAATTAAACATATTACTTGAGAAAACAATGATAAAATCAATTATATGACACAAATATGTACATTGTGATTCATATAAATTAAAAATTTTTGCAAATTTTTAGGAAAATCAATATTTCTAAAAAGTTGATTTAATGTAGAAAAACTGTTATTATATTAACAATGTAATAAGTTTTATACTGACATAATTTTATTGTCATCTTTAGAAAATAATAATAAATCAATATTGCAAAATGTTAATCTTCATGTTTATTGTTTTTCTTAGTCAACTTTACATTGCCGTTTTCTGTGTGAAGACATGTGTCCTTATTCCACTTTTGTCCTATAACGTTGTGAAAAATATAAAAGATTTTCTTTAAATACCTTCATTATATTAAGGAGATATAAACATAAAACTTAATAAGTTGTTAATATGAAATTTCAACTAAAATTGTGATTATAATATTTACTACGTGTTTAGAATAAATATTTAGTTGATGTTACAATAAAAAATATTACCAAAAAGTTGTAATTACACGTAAATAAAACTCATACATATCATTTCTGCACCACACTGTACATAATAACACTGTAAATATTGTCGTCAATCATCATTAACTATTTTGTGTTCATAATTTTTGAGATTTTTTGTAAAAAAAATAATAATTTTATTAAAAAAAAAACTTAAAAAGGGGTAAGTAAAACAGTTTTAGTAAATCATCAAGCACTAATAACTAATTAAATAATTAATGCATGTAAAAATATCAACAATTTTTTAAATGTTTAATTAGTTTAATTAAAGTAAACGTAGCACTTGTTAAATTAATTCATTTTTAGTTAAAATTCTACTTAATTTATAATTTAGCAGTTTTAGTTATTTTTTTTTAATTTACATTTTTTATTAATTTATTTTTTTTTAGAAAAATTTAGTTATAAAATATTTCATAAATATAGGACAAATGATGAGCAAAACAAGTAATTTTTAATAAAAATTATAAAACAACAGAAAATGTTGAAGTTAATTTAACGGAATTAGATCTTTAAACAGAAGAATTTATTAGTGTTAAAAAAAATGATATATAATTTGAATTATTTCCTTTAGGGACACTTTTTTATTTATTTAAACAAAGTTACTATTTTTAAGTAGAAATGTTTAAAAATGTTTTTTTTTTTTATAATTACTAAATGTGTTTAGTATTTAATTAATAAACGTAAATTTATATATTTATCTATTATAACCATATATATATTTATAACAAAAAAAAAATAAATAAAACATTTAAAAATATATATTATTATCCTGCATTATATCCCAACCTTTAATGAAACAAAAAAAATTATATATATTTTTATATATTAGACCCCCCTTTTGAAGTTTTGTAACTTTTCTTTATTATATAATTTATCTAAAAAAAACCAAAAAGACGAAAATTAATTTTCGAAAAATAATTTTGTGAATTAAGTAAAATTTGAAATTAATATATCATTTTTATGTATTTTATAATCAATAATGATTATTTAGATGTTGGAACTACGGGATGCTCCAAGACATCCATCTCAGGAATCATTAACCGGTGCCGATGCTGGTCATTTACATCCTGGACACGCTTATCAAAACGGTCATAGAAGATCACCTAGTTTAAGGTAAAACTAAAGAGAATTTATCAAAGAAAAAAATAACTATTAAATTAACTCTACCAAAAAGCCCAAAATAACTTTTCAAACAAGTGAATATATTATAGTCGATCAAATCTACAATAGATTACTATTAATAGATTAGACCGACCATCGTAAAATTTCGCACACATTTATTTTGAACAAATATTATTACAAAATACAAATAAACGTAAGATTTATGCGTTTTAAATGTGATATTTGGAAGGGGATTGTACAATTTGACACATCGTTTTAGAATATATTTATAAAATATATGTGAAATTATGGACCGATCATGACCAATTTCAAAATACATCGACCTTGGACTAAACAATAGTAGGTGCAAAATATCTTTAAAATTACTATCTCCACTTTGCGAATAAGCTTCACGTAGATAATCACTTTCGGCTGGTTGTCTACGTAACTTTATAAAATCAACTCAGAAAATGATTCTGACTTGAACGGAATACTTAAAAGTTGTGGTAGGAGTTTTTTCTCTGTCCGTTACCAATATCTGTACAATCGCATAATTCCACAAACACCAACGATAGTGTAGGGTAAAAAAACACTAACACTATTTAATATATATAGCAAATAAAAAGAGTAGTCTTCCCAATTATAAGGACTAAAATCGAAAAAATTAAAACACACATATGTGCGAGTGGGTAGTCCATCTCCGTTTAAAATCTACCACATTTTTGGACACAGTTTTTGTGCTCTTCAATTCTCTTTTAACAAGAGTCCAATATCTCTTAACTGACCTTAGTTGCCACATTATTTTTCATGTATCTTGCTTACCATAGTGACGGGATGCAAAAACAGACCAAAAATAACTGGATACATTATGAAGTCTTATGAATGACATCATATAGTAACATACCCTGATGTAAATTTCGGTATTTATACAGCCAGTTTTACCCAACGAATTGCTTCTCTTGGAGTAACTGCATATTGCTTGCAATACCAAGAACTTTTTGGAATATTTTAAACGCTTTTCTTCAATATTCCCTCGAGTATCAGTAACATCAAATTGTTGACAAGGAAATTGCGAACAATCTGCCAGAACATACATTTCGTTATCCATTATGCAGAAAGAATAATTTTTTAGAAAACTTTATACCAATTTCGGGACTTTATTTTTGGTCTCTAAATTTTTAGCAAAGTTTATTGTTAGGAACCTTTAAAGCCTTGAAGGTTTCTAAACCTGCATTAGCTTTAACTTTTCGTACCAAATAGTCCGAGCTCTGAACTAACCGGACTGCTTTTCTACCGTATGTGTTGCGAGCTCTGTTAGAAATTCTTTCTATTTAGTTGGCTTTAGAAATAGCATGTGGACCATTCCTTCTACCTCCACAAGGTTTTCTATGAACGGACAAGTTCTTCCGTTACTGTTTTATAACATTGAAAATAGTTTGACGGCAGACCTTTAAATGCTTCGTCAACTTTTTGTAGGTCCACATTCAATTTGAAAAAATTATTTAATAACATGTTTAATAACAATTTTGATCAGATTAAAAATATATCCATTTGTTAGACTTTCAATATAATAACTGAATTGTAACTTGATAAAAAAAAAGAATAACACTTGGGTTTAAAGTTTTACTGAAAATCGTGTGTTAAGAATTTTTCGATCTCAAATTATTTCTCTTGATTGTTTAATGTATAATACGATATTCAGAGTTTATAATACCAATACATCATTTTATTTCATCTCCCTGTTCTCTCTTATCGTCATCCTAATAATATATTTTATTCTAGATCACCTAGTCCAAGTAGACGGCGTGGCCATCCATATCAACATCATGATATTGGGTTTTCGGATACTGTATCTAATGTTGTAGAGATGGTCAAGGAAACCCGTCATCCTCGTGGTTACACTCATCATACGCGTTATCCAAGAGGTATGTTTATCAACCAAATTTTTTTCCTCACAAACTTTTTTCTTTAACATTTATTTTTTTTCTGTTAAATTTTAAGCTTTTTTTGAAGAGATCAAAAAATAAACTCTTTTTATAAGAAAAGATGAAAAAAAGCATGTTAACTGTATTTAATTTTTAACTTTAATTTATATGTTTAATTTTTTAATTTAATTAATTTTTATTTTAAATAAAAACAATGAAAAACACCAAAAAGAGTGGACATAACATAAAAAATGAAAAAATCATAAGAAAATGTCAAAGTGACAGCAAAAACAATTGCATGACACTGTTAAATGTTGTTTGTATATCAAATCAAAAAATGTCAAAACGAACAAATTTATATAAATATTTTTGAAAACCATTTAAAAGATGAATTAAAGTGTCAATAATTGTTGTATATTTTACATACATACAAGATACATATATACAGCACCAACAAATACAAAAACATTTAAATATTTTTAATACAGAAGAAACCCGTTTAAAAAAATAATTAAAATTTTTTAGTTTAATTTAATTAATTTTATATTTGATCTCAATTTTTATACCCTTCACCACTATAGTTGGGGAAGAGGATATATTAACTTTGTCATTTTGTGTGTAACGTCAAGAAGGTATCCTCTCTAACACCATAAATTCTTGTTTCAAATTAAAATCTGAGTCGATTTAGCTATGTCCGCCTGCCCATTCTCGCGCCCAGAATAATTATCCGAATACAAATAAATTTCGCCACATTATTTGTTAACGTCCTAAGCAGTTTTCTATTTAAAATAAACTAAATCGGTTCATTGGTAAACAAATATAGACCAATATCTGAGATAACCTCAAAATTTTGAAAAATAACTTTTATAATTTTTTTTTCAACAAAAGGTAACTGGATTTAAACAAAAGTTTAACTTATAAAGTTATGTATTTTTATCATCATACAAAAAATTATCAAAATGGGATCAATAGAAAAGAAGTTGTAGATTAAAATATGCAGAATTTTGATACACCCCAAAATCTGTGTACTGTATAACCCATACAACTTTTAAGATTTTTATATATTTATTATGTATTACAGTTATAAACCCAAAGAAACTATATTGTGCTGGAGCCATTATTTGACCTAGGAACCATATAAGGCCTTTTTCCGGAATATGGTTTATAGCTTAAATACTCTTAACTCATACTCTTAAATATAAACCGATGCTATAAAAATTTTACAGAATTAATCTTCGAACGGTCTTAAATATATGTTATTAATTTTATTAATATCAATTCATATTTACTATAGCTTCCATATAATGGTGCTACCCGAAAAACGTTTGAGTTATAAAAAGCTATGAAATTAAGATAAATTATATTGAAATTCGACACAATTTTCTAGCTCTTCTGCATCTACGTTATTAATTTGAACATTTGAAATCGGTCCATATTTTGCTCTAGCTCCCATATAACGCCCCTTCCTAGAGAACATATTTGAACTTATAAAACGCTTTAATAAAAACCAATTCCACTGAAAATTGGTAGAACGATTTTATTAAACTGTGTTTAATATAAATTATAAATTTTAACAAGCTCAGTCCAATAGGTCATTAACATCTATAGCTCGGTACCAATATTTGTATGTAATTTCTGTAATATGTTGACATATTTCACTGTAGTTTTTATAGGGGTTTTCAAAACATTTTGTAAGTGGTGGAGGGTATTTAAGATTCGTTACAGCCGAATAAAACATTCTTACTTGTTACACTTAATTTTTACATAAATAATTTATTAAATTAACTTTATTAGTTATGAATAATGTTATTGAAAGTTAAATATATAAATTTGGTTTTGAAAACCTTTTACGTTTCAACTATAAACTACACTGGGACATATTGTTATAAACGCTCATCATGTTTATTGAATTTAATTGAAAATTTACAAAAATTTTAAAATTTTAGAAAAGTTTTTAAATTGATTTTAGATGAAATATTAATTAATTAATTTAAAAATACTCACTAAGTATATTAGAATTTTAGAAAAATTTAATACATTGGTGCATTTTCTTATAAATGCACAAAACTTTTATAAAAATTAGAAAAAAATAAACAAGAAAATATTTAGTCAGTAAATAATACTTTTATTAAATTTACTAAGACTTTAATATTCTTAACGAAAAACTTAATATTTAACATAATTTTTAACATTTTAGTGCCATTTTTAATGGTCATTTCTATAAACGCACTAAAGTTTGTAAGTCTCTTAAACAATATTAATAATGGGTGGATGACCTCAAATATTCGATCTGACATTGATTAGCAAATTTTAAAGAAGATCGAAATCAATTTCCTCCCAAATTTGTTTTTTTTTAGTTTTAACTTTGTTGAATAAATTATGCTTTTATTTTTGCCATTATTTGTTCAAAATTTACTTTCAAGTACTCCGTTGGGTACAAACTGACGTCCAGTCCAACAGAGGTATGTTTTGTTAAACTTTCAGACCAACTTCTCCGTTAAGTTTATATCCAAACTGACGTCCAGTCCATCATAGTTGTGTTCGTTAAACCATGATTTGAATTGCTTTAAACATGTAATTTAGCATTATCTTCCTGCAATAAGCAATCCTCGTCCAAAATGTATATTTTTTATTTTTTAATCAATTTTTTATTTATTGATGATTGATGAGAACAACAAAGATAAAACACAAATAAAAGAAAAAATAAATGCGTTTATAAAAATATGCATAAGTGTATTATAGTGTTTTATAAGCTTTAAAAGTTTTTGAAAAAAATTAAAACTAACTTTCATAACATTAGTTGCTTATATGTCTGAATTTCAATAGAATACTGGACCAATGTAAGGGCTTTTGAAGCTTAAAGCCCTATTCTGGAAAGGGGCCCTATATGGGAGTTTAAATTAAATATAATGGGAATTTTTGTTACATACTTAGATCCTATAACAATGTGTGAACCTATATATTCTTCACATATGTCTCACAATATTAAATAAAATTATACCAGGAGCGTTATGTGTGAGTTTGGTTGTTAATTCTTAAATTCAAAAAAGTGTATGTCTCAAGTTTTAGAAAATTATATACAAATTGAGACACATATGACAACAATTATCTACCCGATTTCGATAATTAAAAAATACTTTAAATTGGAAACTAATAAGTATCTCAATGATTTTTTTTAAAGAAAAGTAATTATTGACGAAATTTTTAGTGAACGTGTTTTTTTGACTGAAAAATTATTATTTAGGTAGAATGCAAAAATTGAAAAGTTACAAATTTATAGTAAAAATTGTCATTTTTGTGAAAAATATAATTTTTTTCAATGAAAAATGCAATTTTGAATGAAAAATGCAATTTTTGATGAAATTGTTATTTTAACTGAAAAATGTAACTTAAAACAACAATGCAATGTTGGTCATTATATTACATATTTTAAATAATAAAGTTCTTAATTGAGAATGGGAAATCAAATATTGAATAAAAAATTTTATTTTAGATAGAAAATAAGAAAATTTTCTCAATTAAAAAGTAAAATGTTTAATAAAAAGTGCAATTTTTAATTAAACTTTGAGAATTTCAATGAAAATTTTCGTTGAAAATTAAAATTTAAAATGAAACTTAATATTTTATTTCTTGATTAAAATTGCAATTTTCTCGTTAAAATATGCAATTTTGAAAAAATTTACAGCGAAGAAAGCTTTTTTAGTAAAAATGTAAGATTTAGAAGACAATTGTATATTTAAATAAATTTATGAAACACTTTCTATTTTAGAAATTTAATAAAGAATTACATTTTGGAGAATAAATTATAATAAAGTATGAAATTTGTGATTTAAAGAATTGTCTATCTGCCGATACTTCTTATTACAATAATAAAGATGTTTGGAAAAAACACTTAATTCACTAAGACAAGAAGCAGATCTTGTAGACTTTTAATCTAATACAGTTAGAAATGCGTTTATATCTCTGGATTTATTCATCCCACAAAGACGCCAAAGAACAAACATTTTAGCATTCAATAGTCTGTTAAAAAATTCTTAACGTAACGTTTCCTTTAATATTAAATAACATGTAATTACTTCATCTGAATGGATGTCATCAATCACTAAAAACCCTCTTGTTTCCTCTTAAAGGGAAAAAAGTAGCACAATACGTTAAACTTTAAACAATACAGCAATTATTGTTCCACACGATATTCTACTATGGGACCTTAGCTGAGAAGGATGCGAAGTAGCAAAAGTGAATACTAGAAATTAATCTCGCGTTAAAAAAAACTATTGAAAGAGAAAAATAAACCGTTTTCAAATTTATAAAAACAATATAAATTTATTCGATCGGATTAAATGTTACATATTAATACGTAATTATATCCTGGACCCACATTCTGTGTTTCAATTTGGGTATAGATTCATAAGAAATAGTTTATCTGAAACAACATCCAAAATGATAGACTTTTAACCTTTCGCTTTGGTTTATTTTTGGTGTCAAAATCTTAGAAAAAACTTTATTTTTAAGGAATCAATTATTTCTTGATCCCGATCCAAATTTGTTCAAACATAACTACACAATCAATAGAATTAAAAAATTTTCACCACATAAATTTACGAATTTATTTACACAAATTAAAAACAAACATTTTTAACGCTTTAAAAAAAATAATAAAAAATTATTTTTAAATCTAAATGTTTTAGAATTCTTCAAATTATTTTTTATGTTTAATTTTTTTGTAAATAAATTTTATAACAAAAAATAATTTATTATTTTCCATAATTTTTAAACGTTAAATTAAATTTGAATTGCTGATTTTATTTCAATACATAATTCTAAATATTTTGCTAAATTTTTATTAAAAATATAAAAAATTTTATATAAAAAATCAAATATGAAAGAAAAAACAGAAAATTTATATACTTATTACTTTTTTCCCCTTTCTCTATTATTTATTGCCTATTTGTTGTTGTTTATTTGTTTTCTTTTATGGTTTATCTTTTTGGTATAATTTTTTGATTTCTTTTTTTTTTAATTATTAATGTAATACCAACAACTAACAGGTTCATGGTCAGCATCGACAAGTCCGGCCCGCTCGCCTTCACCTTCACGTTATGGTGGCCATTTACCGCGCACCAGACGCCCTGAACTGCCTTATCCCACATATGGGACAACAAGTCTATGTCAAAGATCACGATCACCAAGTCCTGCTAGACTACAGGAGATGCGTGAAAGAGATAGACTTGGCTATGGGATTGATATGGGTACTCTCTAATACACACTCTCTCTATATTAAATTATTTCTTTTCTTTTTTTCGTTCACTGTTATACTCTTTCTATCTCTCTCTCTCTATAACTATTTATAACTCTTTCTCGCCAACAACAAACTCAGTTTAAATCATTTACAAACAACACTCTGTCAATACTGTCAATCACCCAAAACACCCAAAAAACAACAATTTCAAAGCCAAAAAAAAACTCATTTTAGCTTAATTTCTAGATTCTAGAAAATTTTCAACAATTTTACACGTTTTCAATTTTAAATAAATTTTGATTAAATTTTGCTTTGTTAATTCAGAACAACCAAAAAACACTATTTTCAAAATGTCCTGTCATTATTAAACACTATCTGTCAGATTCACAATAATAACAACAACAATAAAACACTAGAGACAATTTCCAAAATATGAAACATTTGTTACGTTACAGTCAGTCAGTCAGTCAGTCAGTCAGTTAATCAGTCATCTTTGTTTGTCTTTTAAATTATTTAGAGTCATGTATTTATAGTTTTACGTTTGAAACTAGTTTTCGTTGTTTCATTTGTCAGTCAGTCAGTCAGTCAATCGATTCATCATCTCAAATAGTTTAGGGTTCATTTAGTTTTACATAAACTTTAATTTATCGAAAAAAATCATTTTTTTATATATCCATCTATAACTTTTTGTTTCTATTTCTCTTGCTCTTTAACAAAATATCGCCGTCTTGTTATGTGTTAAATGTCATCCAAACTGTCAACAACATACAATTAACAAAATTATGTCAATGTCAATGTGCGCCTTCATGTCATATAACATGTCATCATAACGTTTTAATTAAGTGGGTTTATGCGTTTACTAACAAAAATCTCTTCTGTTTAATTCATTTAATTTTGATTTCGACTTAAATTATTTACTTTTCATAATAATAATTTTGTATGGCTTCTTAAATGTCTGTATTCAGGCTTTTTTAAGTTTTTCTTAAATTTCAGTTGAATTCAAATAATCATTTTAATGTTTTTGTCTTAATAATTAAATAAAACTCTCATTTCCGTTTAAGTGTCATATGCATGTCTATCATATGATTTATTTACTCTTACTTTCATTTAAGAGCACTTTATCTCTTGTTTTTACTCTTTTTCTGTTATTTTAATTAATAAATCGTTGTCTATAGTTTCTTTGTAAAATAATCGTTATTTCATTAATCTACAATATCAACCGATACTATGACAATCAACTACTTTTACAACTACAATCACGCAATGCTCTACATTTATCAGTATAGAAATCTTTTAAAAAAAATATATAAAATACATTAAATATGTCTTCGTGTTATTAATTTATCATTCAAATTAATTTCATTTAAATTTACTTCTCTATAGAAATTAATTTCTCATTCATTTCATTGCAAAATAGTTATAATATTTTGAGTTTTAATTATAACTTATTTATTCAATTTTATAAACTTTTCTTTTGTGCTCGTATTAGGTGGACCCCATGGCCAACATAGTTACCCAAATTTAAACCATCGTCGTGGTGGAGGTAGACGTCTACCACCGACACCAAGTAAACCATCGACACTGCAGCTAAAGCCAACAAATATTAATTTTCCAAAATTAAATGCAAGTCCAACACATGTAAGTATTTGCTCTTATTATTTCAGTTCAATGTGTATGTGTGAAGAAAATTTTGATGGTATTTGAAAATATTAAAATGGTTCTTATAACGTACGCGATAAGGGGAGCTACTTATCATGATTTATTTCAATCAAGAACTCGAAATTAAATATGAAGAAATCAACATTGTTTAAATTCAACAATTTCCAATATTAATTTTGTTTCAAGTTGTTTTTTTTTTTACGTAGAATTTTCATTCAAACTGAAATTTCCGAACGGCAACTTAAATTTCAACGAAATATCACAAAGATATAGTAGATGTAGAGAAAAATATAAGAAGTTTTAGAACGATCCAGAGTTGGATATCAATGTTATTAAAAATATTAAAACGATCCTGATCATAACACTCTCAATATGTTTTAACCTGAGAACATCAATCTATTTAGGACCTCAATAAAACTTCCAAGAAACATAAATAGATTGAGACTAATATTATTTAAAATTTTGAAATTTTGGCCAAATTGAAAGGATAATTCAAATAAAAATTTTAAATTATATATCGAAAAATTTTAACTCCTTTTTTCGGTTGCAAAATTATTATTAATATTATTATTTTTTTTGGTTTTGTGGTCAGAAATCCAAGTGATTTCATAATTTGTAATAAAGCTAAAATGGTTTAATTTTGCTGTGTTCTTAAACTTGGGTACAGTTTTAACAAATTGGAGAGAAATTGCCGATAAATACCGATTATATAATACCCTACACCATTACGCTGGCATGGAAAATTCTGATTGACCAAGAATATTTGAAATATGCTTATTTAAATATATTGTTTATACTCGAATGTGCAAGAAAATTATGCAAATTGAGAAGATATTCGGTAGTGAGCTTTATGAAAATTATGGATCAATTCTTTTAAGTTTAATAAAGGTGTTTTCTGATTGATGGAAAGCTAGTGGGCTTGAACTGTTATATGGTCTCATTGTACCGTATTTAATCAAAAATATCCTTTTATGAGCTTAAAATCCCATTCCAGGGGGACTTTTGTGTATGAACTACCAGACGTATTAGACCGAACATGTTGTATCTCAACAGGCTTCATACTTAGTCAAATTAGTAACATATACTATATTTCATCGCGATATTTAAAAAAAATTGCTACCTATAGAGCCAAACGATCGAACTGACATCGAGTGTATCTATAATGCTGAAAAATTCGTCAAAGGATTGTTTGCAAAGTACACATGCCTTCAAACCGATTGAAAACCTAAAAATTCTTTTGGCTCCAAATAGTCAGTCCTCCAAATTATAGAGAGCTATAAATAATACTTAATACTATCACAAATATCTTTATAAAATAAAAATTCTGAACATCTACAAGAATTTGTGAGGCATTTTAAAAACTTCGTTTTCAAAAATCATAATGTATCCGTATTTTAGATGATAAAGAAAAATACTGTAGTTAAAAAAAATCTTTTTTGTTCATATTCCAACTTGTAAACATTATAAATTATATATCCTTGAAGCCCCCAACGTGTGAATACTAAAGTTTCAGAGTGCATGCAAAAAACCAGTTAAAATATCATCTTCATGGATGAATGCATGTTACCTGCAGCTTTTTCTGGGAATTAATTTATTTTCTTCAAAATCAATTATTTCATAAAAAAACAAAAAAACATTCATTAATGTCAAAAATGAAAATCATTGAATGTTATGCACACAACTGTTAAATACAAAATTCAAATTCAAATAAACTAAACATTCCAAAAAAATAAATTAATTAATATAAATAAATTTACGTAAAAAAATATTAAAAATAAGTTTAATAAAAAATTTGTTCTATAAACCCCCCTCTCACCCACTCACCCAAAAACCAATCAATTTAAATTCATCTTACTAGTGTAACGAGTTTCATTAACATTTCATACAACCTTCATATCATTCTCCAGCCACCCCTCGTAACATTAAACTACCAAGCATGTTTCCGTTCCGTTTATGAAAACAAAAAACTTAAACCAAAAACGAAAATCAAACAAAAAAATACTGAAAATGATTTCATCTTTTTTCTTAAATATTTTTCTAATTTTATTTTTTAATTTAAATTTTAATTTTCGATAAACTTGCATTTTGTTTTTGATTTTTTTTGTTGCAGACACATTATTCAACACCTCATAGTGTTCACTCGTTGCCACACCACCGCGATCTGTTGCGGGACCCTAGAGATCTGTATTATAGTAGTAGAGAACGTGAGCGTGATCGCGCTCGTTATAGGGACCGCTTACGCGACTACGATCCACGATTTGAATATCGGGATCGAGAGCGTGAGTTATATGAACGAGAACGAGATCGTGAGTTGGAGTATGAAAGAGAAAGGTAACGAAAAAAAGTGACAACAAATAAATATTTAAATTATTTGTTTAAATGTTGTTATTTATTTGTTTAAGAATTTATATAGAAAATAATATTTAATTTACTTTCTTATTCTCTTTTTTTATTGCATTTTTATGTGGACGAATTTGTTTATTTACAGACTGGAATACGTAGCACCCTTGTCCTTTGAACAAGCGTTAGCTATGGGCAGAACGGGGAGAGTGTTACCCTCACCCGTTTTGAATGGCTATAAGCCAAAGGGTGGCCTTCATGCACGCCACTCCGATTCAGATGAAGAGGATTGGTGCTAGCAAAGGCTTTGATTGCGATCGCGTGATCGAAGGGAACAGATCTGGGTATAGCATCAGGCCATATTACAAACCACACTATCCGCACCAGACTTAGATCATAATTTTGATACAATACCAATGCAACATTTTGATAGAACCCATAAAATGACAGCAACAGGAAGAACAATACCAGCCGCCATGTCACATAATGATTTATTAACATTAATACAAATGAACCAAAGACTTATATCGCCACCAACACCAACACCACCACCAACAACACCACTACTACTACAACAAAAACAGCTAGAATTACCAACAACCATATTAAGGCATAATTATCATATTGATGATGACGATGATATTGATATTGAAGCACTTATTGCTGAAACATCATTCATGCAACCAAATATAGCAACAACTAAAGTCTATTCAGATCATGAAATAAATTATTATGCAAATAGATATCATCATGAGACCAATGACACACTCAGAACTACAACTACATCAACAACAACAGCAATAACAGCAGCAATAGTAACAACACCGCCACTAACAACAACTACAGCCACAATTGATAATAACAATAGCAGCAGCAGCACTTTAACTACAATACAATTACAACAACTACAACAACCACCACCAATGACAACAACCGCAATCGTTACAAACGAATGCGATTTCAAAGAACCAATTTGTGAACAAATTATTGGTATGAGAACATCAGATCAACATAAACAAGAACAACATCTTTATCATACATTATAAAATCATAGATTTAATCAACAACAACTTGAACTATAACTGCAACAACAACAACAACAAAAATATTTTATAGAATCATTAAATTGATCATGAAAAAAAAAGAAAAAGAAAACAATTGTCCATCCTTATTAACCTCTTTTGAACTTCTCACTCTACGAAAAATAGTGTTAAATATTTTAAGAAAAGAGTAAATTATTATTGTTTTTTTATATTTTTAATTTATTTGTTAATTTAGTTCTGTTGTAAGAAAATTAATTAAACAAAGACTTTAAAGAAAACTAAATTAAATTAATGACAAAATAATGTTTAGAAACAAACATTTTTTAAATGAATAAGAAAACATGATTGTGAGAATTGTTTGTGACGAATGATTTTTCTTACCCTGACTTAGATGAGGAGAGTAATAGAGAATACTAATTGAAGATTATTTTCGAGTTGAATTTTGGAGACGTCTTATTTTGATTAAATAAGTGTTAGTTATAGGCTGAACAAGCTATTCACACGTTTTGAATAGCCATAAGCCAAAGGAGTTTATTATCACCCATTTTATTGACTATAAGCCAAAGGGTGGCCTTCATACACGACTCTTCGATTCTGATGAAGAGAATTGGTACTAGCAAAGGATTTGGTTGCGATCGCGTGATCGAAAGGAATAGGTCTGAGTATAGCATCAGGTTATATTACAAGTCACACTATCAGCACAATTTTCTAATAAAAGTTAAATTAAAGAAAATTCAACAGAAATTGGCACCTTGGGTATCTCGAAACGGATTCTTAATAAATACAAAAATTCTTATTGGGCCAGTGTTTCAAAATAGATGTAAGGAATTTCCGAAAATACTTTACACTGAAAAATAAAATTGACTACCAGACTATTAAGTACAAAATAACGTTCAAATGATTATTAAAACTAAAATATGTTGACTCATTTAATGATGGTTGGGAAAATGTTTAAGTGTCTCAAAATTTAACTTGGAAGTCTCATCATCAAATGAAGAACATGTCACTTTAAAAAAGGGGAATCTCCAGAAAAATTCCAACTGTCCAGAAATTAAAAATATTTATTTTGAAACTTTAAACTCTCTTAAATTAAATCTTATAGTTCACATTTGTGCACGATGTTTCTTAATTCTGGAAATTTTTCATTCATCAAAGATCCTTACTCACTGATATTTATGCAAAAGAGAGAAAGTATCGAATAAAACTTTGTGTCGAAATTACTCTCATTTTAAACGAAAATATCTTAACTGATTGATCTGTTGCCGCAAAGTGTAATAAGGCTAAAGATTGATTTAGCCTTTAGATGAAGGTCTTTATTCCTAAATTCAAACGTACTTCAAAATGTCCATAATCTTTTAAATTTAGAATAAGATTTCTAGAAATCTTAATATCTTAGAAATTAGAACAACATTTGAAACAAAGCAGTTTTAATTTCTGAAAGTCTTCTGCACAATTTAGTACAACTTACAAAAATTTTCGGAGGAGGATCTTTAAATCTTTATTCTTTACAAAATTTCGGAAGAAAACTAAATACGATTTATGAAAATTTGTCAACACCCATTAGGGTATAAATATTTTAAGAAATTCAGATCTGAATATAATAAAAAATACACACAGAAAAAACCAATGTAAAATTAATTAAAATGTAAATAATTTTGCTTCATAGAAAAAAATGGTTATTTAACATTTTTTCACAGTGAATGCAGATTTTTTAGAAAATTCTTAATTTTTAACTACTTGAAATTATTTATATCAATTGAAAAATTCTAATAAGTACAATGTTACTTTACCACAACAAAAAAACATTAAATTTAAATTAAATAAAAGGAAAATTATTCAATCTTAAATCAACTATATTCAACGTTGATTGTGCTTCATGTTTTTTTCAGTGTGTACGGAATAATTTTCAAAATTAATGTTAAAAATAACACAAGTTTTTAAATTTTAGATAACAGGATATCGAAAGCTTAATCTCCTTAAAAAACTTATTACAAAATTTAAAAAAAAAAATATTTATAATTGTCACAAACAAATTTATATTTCCCACAATCATTAAATAATAATAACGACAAAAAAACCTTAGCTTCATTTTAGTTTTTAATATTGTAAACCAAGCTTTAAAACATTTTTTTTTAAGTATTTATGTACCTTGAATAAAGAAAATAATGATAAAATGTAACGCATTTGAACCTAAAAATAATGAAAAATGTTAAAAAAGTTTTTTTAATGAAAAATTTAATTAAAGGAAAAACAAATAAAATAAGAAGAAACGTTAATGAAAATCAAGATTTTTACCTCTAGCAAAGATTATAAAATAAGGCCAAAGAATTGTTTTTAGATTTATTTTTAAGCATAATTCTGATTATTATTAATCATTAATTATTACACTGTTACAAACAATTTATTATTATTAATATTATTTATCTTAAAAATAAACAAATTTAGCTTCTCTTGAAATTTTATAAAAAAAAAATTTGCTATGCTACATACTAAAACTATATTTACCCCCGCCTCCATTTCGATCACCAAATTAAGCACTTTCGAAAAAATGAAAAATTTCTTTATAAATTGAAATTGAATAAAAAATTTTAGTAAAACCGAAAAAATCTTAAAAATATAAAAAAGAATGGTTTTTGCATCAACTAACGAAACTAATGGATCTCGTTTATTTTTGTTAAACATTTTTTTAATTAAAATGAAATTGTTAAATATTTGCAAAAAATTTATTTCTTTATGAAACAAATTTAATTTATAAAAATATATTTTAGTAATTTAAAATTTAAATCAAAATAAAAATACCATCCAAAACTGTTATAAAAATATTTTTAGATTCCTGTAGTTAATGCTTTTTCTAATCAAAATAACGAATTTATTAATTAAATTAATGAAATATAAGAATAAAGTTAAAATAAATGATCTCAATGAGGAAGAGAAGGGTATTTGAAGAAGAAAAGGAAGGCAAATACTGAACAAAATTTTGAAATAAATAAGTTTGAAATGTTTGAAAAATACTTCAATACGATTTACAACATTAGAAACGAGATTTAGAAATAAATCTTGTTAACAGGAATCTGTATTAAGAATGTTGAAATTTTTAATATTATTCGAAATTTTCAATATAGTTTTACTTAAACTGTTTATTCTCATTAACGTTAAAATTTTGTACTAATTTTATTTCTCTACACAACTTTCGAAAATTTCGAAAAAAAATTGTAAAAACATTTACCAAAAATTCCAGATTTTTTTAAATTAATCTTTCATTAAATATTTAGTACTCATTTAAATTCGTATCAAAGGTTAAACTATACAGCTTTAAAGTATTTTAGTAAAAGTACTTTGGATTAAAGTTTTTAATCCAAATTTTAGTACATACCATAATAATGAGCTTTATTTTCCAACCATGTTTCCTATGTATTAAAAACACAATATTTTAGTTTTCAGTACAAAGTTATAAGCAAAAACTTTTGAACAAAAGTTTAGTACTAAAAATTTTAGATTAAAAATTTTGTACTAAAAACTAAAATACAGAGTTTTTAATGAGTATCACTAAATTTCGTTTTAAGTCACATTTTATACCTAAAATTTTTAGTATAAAATTAGTTTTTGTAGTAAAATTTGTATTATTATATATTGAAAAAGTTGCTATCAGTTATAGAACTACATTTTTTAGTACTAAAATTCAAAGGTAACATTTTTAGAAATTTTCAACTTTAAAATTAATTTTGTTCTAATTTTTTATATCAAAATTTAATATAATTTTGTATAAGTTTTAAAGAATTCGTTGTGTTTTATTAAATTTTATTTATTAAATTATTTAGTGTTGAGAAATTTTTTAATTATTTTAGTACAAATTAATAATTGTCTCGATATAACATTAAAATTTGTTCCTCCTTAATATCGAGATTTTTTAATATGATCTTATTAAAAAGGAAAACAAATTATTTCGATAAAAAGAATTTGTAAATTTCTCAAAAATTCTTTATCTATTGAAATAAAATTTAACTACATTTAAAGATAAATCTATCAGGTTACATTTTTTAACTTTCAATTATTCACTATTAAATTATACTCTATTTAAATGTAATAAATCTTTAATAAAGGTTTCATTATATAGAGAATTTAGTACTAATATTCTGAAAATTAAATTTAACTTAATTTGTTTTTTGAATCGTTGCAAAAAATTAGAATATTAAAATAATTTCATATTTACCTTTCACAATATCCAGTGTTTGCCTATAATAAATAATAAAAAAATAAATAAAAATTTATTGTTAATAAAATTAAATAAAAATTTAAAAAAATTTAAACAAACTGCTTTAAAAAAAAGAGCATTATAGCAAAAACAAGTGCTTAATTTGGCGAAATTGTTATAATTTTAAAAAATCTTTAATTTTTTTAAATTTTATTAGACAAGAAAATATTAGTTAGAAAAATTTACATACAAACAAACATAACATTCAGAATATAACAACAATTTTATCATTATATGAATAAAATAATAAAATAATCAATCAATATTAAAACATATTTAAACAAATGGAAAATATAAAATTAATAAAACATATAACTTTATACTCATCGTAATAAAATCATTAAATTATTAATAAACAATAACAACAACAACAAAAAATATTAAACAAACAGTAACAACAAACAAAAATACACAGAGTAGTTAGACAATTTATATATTAAACAAACAAAAAGAAAATACTAAATAAAATATATAAACAAATACAAGATTTACAAAAACAATACAACAAAACAGAGAAACAATTTTTTATTACAACAAAACAATAACAAAAACATTAGAACTCATTGGACTTTAGAAACAAACCAGAGGAAAACTGATATTTCAGAAAAGCGATCGCAATACTTATTGAACAAAAACAAACCACAAAATATCCCCCCAGAATACAGTGAAAAAGAAAACATTCCGAACTAAAAAAATTCAATAAAAATAAAAATACGATAAAAAATAATAAATTAGAATTTTATTAAACAATAAACATTAGAAAATCACAAAATAGAAAATTCTAAGAAAAAATCAAGGGCCTGCTAAATAAAAAATTTCATTAAAAGATCCAAAAGATTCACATTTAGCAAACATAAATTACATAATAAATTTTTTATTTATTAATTAAAAAATTATTTTTTTGTAAATAATTAATAAAAAAAAAATAAAAACACATACAATATCACAAAACTATAAATATTTAAAAACCACACACACACTCTTTCACCCAATCACACACACACGCTCATATATTTAAAATAATCATTAAATGATTAAACATATACTCGTTATTAATCGACAGCTCTTTGGAGATCAATCATTCTCAAACAGTCAGATCAGTAAAAAATCACAAAATAGTCGAATCAAGAGGAATCTTACTCAGCATAATAAACATTTTCTTATAATAGTTAATAATGGAAATAAAATACTTAATAAAAATTCAAAATAAAATATTTATAATAAAAGAAATTTTTTGTAAAAAAACGACAGCGCACAAAACAAAAACAAAAAAAAAATACATTCGAAATCGTAAATATCCCATTACTTCTCCGCCCCCCTCCGCCCTCTCTCTCTCACTCTCTTACCCACTTTTCAAATACCACATTAGCATAGAATTAAAGAATAAAGAAAACCTCTATAGACCTAATAAATCGTTAGGAATAAAAAGGAAAAATTTAATAAAAAAAATAAGAAATTATTTAAAATATAGAGAAAACAAGAAATTTGAAAAAAATATAAGAACTAATAAAATACGATAGATACGAGTAATAATTTAATAATAATTAATTCGAAAAAATTTAATAAATTATAGAATTTGCATTTTGGCAAAAGAAAAATACACAAAAAAAACGTTAAAATAAGAACCGTTTAATTGAAGACAGAGGTGGTAGTTGTAAAATAATATAAATAATAGGAATTTATATTTTATGTTAAATTTTGTAAAACGTAATAATTAAAAAAAATGTTAAGATTTCATTTTAAGTAAAAACAGTACTCCATTTTTTAAATTTCGCCTAAAAGGTTTACTAAACGAGTTTTCACATTTTCATAGTTTCCTAGAAGTTTGCAACATAAGTTTTATTTAATCTTTAAACTTTGAAGTCGCCTAAAAGTCGGTAATAAATTTTATTTAAAATTAACATTTTCCAAATTCATGATAAATTTGTAAACTTGCCTAAACGTCGGCAATACCTTCTGTCGAAATATATTCCTTTAAATTTTTATAATTTTTGAAAAAAAATTTTTAATTTGCCTTAAAGTAGGCAATATTTTGGTGCATATTTCAATATATTTGTCAATATATTTATAGCACATTTATAATAACCGTTTAACTGTCGCTTAGTAAAACTTAATGGATTTATGGATTTTAAATCGCTTTGAATTTTTTTTCTAATTTTACGCGATTAAATAAATGTAATAAATATTTTTTAAAGTTCCTCTCAAAATATGCATTACTTTTCACGATATGAACTTCCTTAACTATCATTTAGTGAAAATTCAAAATAAAAATTTAAATGAAAATTCAAAATGCCACAATAATTTTAAATTTATTTATTTCAAAAATTTTAAAGTTAAAACTGGATTCATATATATTAAATTTATTATATCAAAATCCGCAAAAAGTTACAAAATTTTGAAACTGTTAATCCTCTTTCGTTAAACTAAATAGTTTTGGATTATCTTGTTGCACAGTCACTTTTTTCATTTATAAGATCTAAACAGCACCAACAATTTTAAGAATTAATATTCATTAACTAAAAAAATGTTAAGTTAAGAATTTTCCGCCAGCAAAGATTTGAAGATTTTCACAATCTCCTAAAAGTCTGCAATAGTTTACAGATTCGTTTTTATAAAATTTTTGAAGTTGAAACCAGTTCAGAAACATGTACTTTATTCAATTCAACATTGGTTCAGAAAACTTTTTAAAAGTCAATTTAAAAAAAATATTCGCTGAAAATTCAATTTTTCACTGAAAATTCAATTTTTCACTGAAAATTCAATTTTTCACTGAAAATTCAATTTTTCACTGAAAATTCAATTTTTCACTGAAAATTCAATTTTTCACTGAAAATTCAATTTTTCACTGAAAATTCAATTTTTCACTGAAAATTCAATTTTTCACTGAAAATTCAATTTTTCACTGAAAATTCAATTTTTCACTGAAAATTCAATTTTTCACTGAAAATTCAATTTTTCACTGAAAATTCAATTTTTCACTGAAAATTCAATTTTTCACTGAAAATTCAATTTTTCACTGAAAATTCAATTTTTCACTGAAAATTCAATTTTTCACTGAAAATTCAATTTTTCACTGAAAATTCAATTTTTCACTGAAAATTCAATTTTTCACTGAAAATTCAATTTTTCACTGAAAATTCAATTTTTCACTGAAAATTCAATTTTTCACTGAAAATTCAATTTTTCACTGAAAATTCAATTTTTCACTGAAAATTCAATTTTTCACTGAAAATTCAATTTTTCACTGAAAATTTAATTTTTCACTGAAAATTTAATTTTTCACTGAAAATTTAATTTTTCACTGAAAATTCAATTTTTCACTGAAAATTTAATTTTTCACTGAAAATTTAATTTTTCACTAAAAATTAAATTTTTCACTGAAAATTAAATTTTTCACTGAAAATTAAATTTTTCAATAAAAATTAAATTTTTAATAAAAATTAAATTTTTCGCTGAAAATTAAATTTTTCACTGAATATTAAATTTTTTACTGAAAATTAAATTATTCATTGAAAATTCCATTTTTCACTGAAAATTAAATTTTTCACTAAAAATTAAATTTTTCACTGAAAATTAAATTTTTCACTGAAAATTAAATTTTTCACTGAAAATTAAATTTTTCACTAAAAATTCAAATTTTCAGTAAAAATTTTGTATTTCACTAAACAGTTCAATTTTGCACCATAAATTCAATTTTTTACTAAAATTTTTACTCTATAAACTAGATTATTTTTTATTAAAAAAATGGAGTAAATATTAGTTTTCTTGGCTTGATTTATTTAGGTTAGATTTAATTCCTTTATCTAGTTTTTTACATATAGAACTGTAAATAGTCTGTAATATATGAAACAAAAATCACTAAACTTTTTTATATATATAGAACTAAAAAACCAACCGAAAATCTAAAAAGATCGTTTTTTATAGTTATTATTACTGCCAAAATACAAAAAAATCACTTTTAATAAAAAACTTAAACAAAAAATATTAAGAAAAACAAAAAAGGCAACAACACAGGCATAAAAACATTCTTAATTTTTTCAATTCGTTAAAAACAAAAAACACTATTTACTAAGATGTTGTTCATTGAGTATTGAGATTTAAATAAAAAATATAAAAAAATTTTGATAAAAAATACATTAACATAAAACTTTAACACACTACAAACAGCAAACAAATACATTTTTTTTTTTTCAAATAAAATTTTCCATTTTATATAATTTTTTTGTCTCTCGAAAACAAAAAAACTTTCCAAAAAAATAAAGAAACATTAGCTTGATCTGTTCCTTGGATTACGAGTTTTAAATATTTACTCTTAAAAATAATATTAATATTATATAAATAAATTAATAAAAAACCAAATACTAGGAAATTTAATAAATATTATTAAAATTTAAAATAATAAAAAAAGCAAAAACAATTGTAAAATATTTATAAAATAAATTTAATAAAAAATGAAAATATATTTAGCATTACTTAAAACAAAAACAAAAAACTTATTAAATTAAAAAAACATTTAGATATTAATTAAAAAATAATATTAATTAAATGTTAATATTTGAAATTATTATTGAAAAATTTATAAATAACAACTTCCTGCATAATAAAACCCGAAAAAAGAAAATAATTTTGATTTTATATTAAATTCCATAATAGAAGAAATTTTTTATATAAAAACATAGCAAGAGAATGTATTCGGCTAAGCCGGATCAAAAATAACCTTCACTATACTGAGATATAAATTAAAGTATATAGACACAACCACACTAACAAATACAATATGGGCCTTAAGACTTGATAACATGTCAAAAAGTATTAAAAAGGTCCAAAAAGTAGGCAATATATATCCATCTTAAAAATTCCTAAATAATGGCAATATATTCTTATTTATACGAATAAACTTTATTGTAGTTAAGCTTGGTTTAAAAAGTTATAATAAGCAAATTTTTAAATGTTCTTTACTTAACTAAGTTTATTATTTATTTTCAAAATAACCCTAAATGTAGGCAATATATTATACTTCAATCTCCTAGAAGTAGGCATTGTAATAAGTTTTATTTTAATAAACTTGCTTAATTGAAGTTCAGCTGGGTTTTAAAACATAATTAACAGTTTTTTGAATGCTCTTTTCATAATTAAGATAAAATTTTTAAAAACCTTAAAAAAATAAATTTTAAAAATTAGACAATTATTTTTTCCAAAAGCAATTAAAATGGGCTTTTTAAAAAACTTGGCTAAACTTTAGTTAAATTTCGATTTCCAAACAACTTAAACATAAACATTTTTTATAAGTGATTTGCTTAACTATGTTTTACCTTTACTTTTTCTAAGTCTATTTAAAGTCATCATTATTTTAAAACATCATTCTAAATATAGTTTTTATAACTAGAATAATTTATTTTTAAATTCCTTAAATGCTTCTTAAATTCGGTAATATTTATTTCAATAACTTTTTTAACTGTTTCTAGCGCTTTTCAACTAGAATTACAGCATTTTAACTTAATACGAATATGTTTTAAAACCCCTACAAGTCGGCAATATATTGTGAAGATTTAAAAAAATTAAGCTAGACTCTCGTTTAATTAATCTCTGCTTAACGCAACAGTTTTAGTTAAAGTGAGTCAAATTTTTGTAATTTTATTTTTGGTCTATAAAGAATTTTAGGCAAATGGATAAAAGCAAATATTTTAAATAAGTTTAACTGTGGTTTACTAAAACTTAACGGCTACTGGAAGTCTAAATTAAAATAAAATTTAAATTAAAATAAGTTTGTTAACCGAATATTATAATTTCAATCGTATTTAGTAGACAGAAAAAAATCCTCTAAAAGCCGGCGTATTTTGTACTAAAAATTCGTTTAATCATGGATTAAATTAACTTTGAATTTGAAAAGTTAAACTGAAGTCCTTCCTACTTTTAATTTATTTAAAACGTATATAAGTTTTTTGCTAATGAACCAATCTTCTTGATTTATAATGTCCAAAAAGCTTAACACAACAATCAATAATCTGATATTAAATTTATATATTTCAAGCTATTGGAGTGGCTCTGATATTGACTGACAGGCAGACAGACGGACATTCAGAGATCTGATCAGAATTTGTGAAGGTGAAGGGTATTAAAATTAAAAAAAAAAAAAACAACATAAAATTTCATTAACACAAATAAAATAGAGAAAATACTTTATAGAGTTTTATAGGTTTTTTATAACAATTTCAAATAATTTCATTTAATATTGTAAATTTATAATTAAATATTAAAAAATTAATTAAAAATAAAATAAAATTAAATTAAAATACTTTATAATGCCTCTAAATTTAAATTAATATTTATATATACAAAAATAATAAATTAAAATTAAATAAATTAATTAAATTAAATTAAATTTGTAAAATATATCTTAAAGTAAACTAAACTAGCCGGTTTATACAAACAATGTTTTCTATAAACAACAACAACAAAAACCCAAAAAAATAAATTAAATTAATTTAATACATATAAAATTAAAAAAAGCGAAAAAAGATCCCCCAAAAAAATATTAGATTAAAACCAAGAAAAAAAATCTAAAAATAATAAAAAACGTATTTTAGTGAAAATAAACCCCCAAAAATAGGAAATATTAATAATTAAATACAAAAACAAAATAATAAAATTATTAAAATTAATATTAATATAAAATTAAAAAAATATTAAAAAATATAAAAAATTGAACTGTATTTATAATAAATAACAATATTAACACCTGCCTTCAACAAAAAATTTTTATTATACCTTAAAAATAAAAAATAAAAATAAATAAATTCATTACTTCTTAACATTAAATTAAAATAAAAAATAAAAACAAGAATTTAAATTTTAAGTAAAAAAATATAAATAAAAAACACGCTAAACATTAAAATAAAAAAATAATAATAATTAACAGCCAATTTTTACCAAAATTGTAAATTAATCAAACTTTTGTTAAATAAAAACTCATTTTAAATTCATTATAACCATAAAATACAGTGGTTGGCCATATTATTAGAGACACTGGAAGTAAGTTATAAAATTTTAATATTTTCTTTCTTTCTTAAAATTCTAAATTCTAGATTCCTTAAATTTAAATCTGACAAACATTCTTCAAAGTGTCATCAATATTTTTAATACACTGAGGAAAATTCGTTTAAGGTAAACTATTTTATTTTAAATAAGTCTTTCTAAAAGTTAAATATTCAGCTTAACTGAATTAAAATTTTAGTTATAAATATTGAAAATTAGCAGTATCCTTCTATTTGTGGGCGTGATTAATCTTTTTTAATGTTCAGTACCAAGTTTTTCAAAACAAATATTCTAAAATTTAGAATCACTGAAAACCTTTAAATGAATATTGTCACCATACTATGGTTACAACCTTTTGCTACACTCCTCTTTAAACATATTATAATTGCAGCAAGAATACTTTTATTTGTATTAATTCCATCACATTCAATAATTTATTATTCTTTTCAATATTTTACTCTTAAAAAGTCCTTAAAATTAAACAAATTCAAACATTATCTTTAAATTATTTTTAAACATTATAGCGAATAGATGTATTGAAACAATAAAAAAACATACTATTGTTATTTTTGAACATATTATGATTACAATAACCACATTTTATTTTTAATATAAACATATATATTATTGATTTTATTATATACATGTTTCTATTGTACCATATAAAAAGAAAAGCATAAAATTTAATCAAGTAAAGCTTTGAGACAAAAATAATTTATATTTGCTTTAATCATAGTATGTTTAAATACAAAAAAGTCGGATTATTGTAAGCATAACATAATTTTGACTAGATGATTTTAGTATTTCGATTTTATAAAACACTTTAATGCTCAACTCGAGAGGTTGAGTCAAAAAATCTCAATTTGAGTAGAGCGTGTAATTATTTAATGTAATATTCTGCTGCTTCTTTCGCAAAAAAGGAAATTTATTTTAAAATATTTGATAAAACTGAAAAAATGCTTGATCTACACTTAGAGATAATAAAATTTAACTTTTTTTCTGAGAAATTTTACAATTTTTAACTAAAATCTTTGCTAAACTTGATGATCCAAAATTAAATACTCGTACTCCATAAATTTGTTTAAATATTCACAAGCTTATTTAACTTAAAAATTATTTTCTTAAATTTATAAGAAAATACTCAATATTATAATACGTGACCATAATATAATCCAATGCAAATATTTTGTAAAGTATATCTGTATACGTTATGACAATTAATCAGAATATGATTGCAATTATCCTACGAATTAGCGCAGTAATCGTGCTATAACAATATTAGAATATTATGATCATTTTCTTTCTAATTGTCACAACCAAACAATGTTTAGCTTTTATTGTTCCAATTTTCCCATAACCATACAACATTAGAAAAAAATATGAATATATTTTGATAAAAATTAACACAAAGAGAATTTTTTAAAAACAATATAATTGCAACTGGTATACAAATGAGTGCAGTTGTGATAGAGATTTTCGATCCAAAAATTATTTCCGACTTATATAATGATCTGTTTGAAAAATGAATTTAAATTATCGAAAACTTCAAAACATATATGTCTTCGCTTATGGAGGTTCTTAAAACTTGGTCATTCCATGAGTTTTAAAAACCCATTAAACTTGAAGAAAATTCTTAAAGTAATTCTAGATTTCATATTCTGGAGTCCAAAAAAAAACTTTACTCCACATTTTGAAATTTTATAAAGCGTTCAAGAAATGCTTGTCTCCTTAAAATAGGCAACTCATTTTTAAACCAATTGAATTTTTCTCAGTGTAAAAATTTACTTAAAAATAATTATTTATTTCAATTCAATCACTTAAATATCACACCTCCTCCACCCTATTTCTTCCCCATTCAATATCTACATTAAAATATTTAAAGAAAAAACAAATATTAAAACATAAAACTATAATTTGGCATTTAATAAATAAAAAATAAACTAAATAACAAGAACAACTAATTCAATATAAAATATATAAAAATAATACAAAAAGAAGAAAAACTTATACTCTTAAAGAAAAAAAAAACAAAAAAAAAGATACTTTTTTATTACCAACCAAAACATCAATCTTTATAAACAAAAAACCGCTTAATTAAAAAATAAAAAAGCATTTTTTTAATTAAAACTGAAAATCAGAATTATTAAAAAAAACCGCGTAAAATTGTTTTCTTTGTTGAAGCTAAGATTTGTAAATACGTATTGAAATGACAAAAACAAAACAAAAAAACATAAAAACAAGTAGTTAAAAAATTTATATAAAATAATAATTTATTTCTATTAAATAAAATAAAAAATAAAATAAATAAGAAACCAAACGATTTTTTACCAAAAAATACAACAACAAACAAAAAACAAAAACAAAAGAAAAAAAACAAAATAAAAATAAAAATAAAAAATCCCATTTACAAAATAAAACGCTAAAAAATTCTTAAAAATAATAACAAAAAAAATAAAATAAATTTTCTTAAAATTAAAAAATATAATAAATAAAAACAAAATTTAAATAAAAAAATATTAAAAAATTTCTTTTAATTATTTTTTATAAAATACAGATTTCAGATAACCGTTTATTAAAAAATATATATAGATTTTTTTATTTAAATTAATTAAAAAAAAATAAAAATAATAATTTTATTAATTTTAATTCGATAAATATTATTTTTATTGAAAGGAAATATTTATTACATTGAAAAATATTTAATTGATCTTTTTAGTTGAAAATCTTTACTTCTGGAGCTTAAAACATTTCTAAAATTTCACAGCTTTAGAAAAGTTTTATTTTTGAAAATTGGTTTGAAATTTATATAATACGACACAGAAGCTTAATTTGTGCTTTTATCGATTAATTCAGCAATTTAATGCCTTCAAAATTATTTTTTATAAAAATGCACACTTTTCTCTTAAAACAGCTTTCAAAAGAAATTTTTGGTTTCTGAAAATTGTCTTACTTAAAGGATCGATTAAAAATATTTTTATTATTTTCTGTAAAGCTTTCTATTTAAAGGACATATAAAAGCTTTTAAAGATCTTTTTCTGAAATGCATCGACTAAATATTTGCAGTTATTTTCTTACTTAAAAAGAGTGCACAAAGGAAATAAAATTAATTTTTCCATAACTTTAGCAAAAGCTTAATTTTAAGCTTTTTGTAGACTTTTGCTGAAAATATTGGTTCAATAAATTTTATGAAATAATTTCACTTTAAAGAATAATTTAATTAATTTTAAGCATATTTCCACTTTCATAGATCATTCTAGAGGTTTGCTTTTTAGAGTGAATTTTAGGTATTTGACCTCGATAATATACAACTTTCATTTGTTAGCTTTTGCTTTTTTGTAACAAAGCATTCTATATACAAATATTACCAAAAAGCTTTTGTAGATTTGGTTTACTAGTATAAAATGAGCAAAAGCTTTATTAAGCTCTTTATTGAATAAATATTTAAGAAAAATCTTAAAAATATAATTTAAAAAATATAACGTAAATTTGTATTTAATTTAATTTAATTTAATTTAATTTAATTTAAAGACCGTCTATACATGTAACAGATTGACAAAAAGTTCTATAAAAATCAATTTACGAATAAAACAGGACAAAACTCTCTTCTTTAAAGTTTAACAAGTTTACATTACAAAATATTTGTTTAGATTAATGTGGAAAGAGGCCTTTTTCTTAAAGAATCACTGCTATACTTTCCCTTTCAGTAACTTTTATATAATGTATTCAAAAACTGGAAACCGGTTAACCGGTTATTTTACATTACAAAAAAACCGACCAGTTTCGAATAATTTAAATTTTCGAATTATTTGATATGCCGGTTTCTTTTGAGTCGGTTAATCGACTTTTAATGAAAGACACTTTTAGGCCTTTATACTTTATTTTTGTATATTCCCCCATAACGGTGAAAATATAGCATTTTTCATTCCATGTGTTATAAGATTAAACTACTAAACAAATTCCTAGACATCATATTCTGAATCATTTTTTATTCAACAATATACAATTTTATAGATAATGAGATATGGACTTATAATTTATACATGTGCAGAATTTAAAGAAAGAGTTTCTCTAAAAGAAAAAAAAATGGATTTTAATAAAAATGGTATCAAGACTCATTATTTTAAATACGAAACTGAAAAACACAAACAAAAAATATTTATACCCCACCTATTTCGGTATAAATAAGATATAAGAACAAATACACATTTTGATTATGATCGAAGCATTATTGCAACATCATTCCATATAAAGGCCATTGCATGGTGTATGTTTTTTATTGTTTACACTCTTAATTTCTATTAAATAAGTATTTTTCAATAAATTTATAATAATCAAACAAAACCGATTAACCAGTTCTTTGACATAAAACAGTTTTTTAAGAAAAGCTTATTTTTCGAATAACTTGAAATCCGGGTTTTTGAATACACTATTTTATATAAGAACTTTAGTTGTTGTATAACAAAATCATGTATCTTTTATTATAAAAATTATAAAATTTAAAAAGGAAAAGTTTTATTTAAAAAAAAATCTTCGAAATAAAGCTTTTCAGATCGAGCTTTTGCTTATGTTCATCAAATTCAAAAGATTGACAAAAAGTTCTCTCAAGATGAATTTAGAAATAAAACAAGATAATAAAAGTAAGAACTTCAAGAAGCGTTAAGCTTTTTTCTTAAAGTATCACTTCAAAGCTTCCTTCAAGTATAACATTTCATGCTTTAGCTGTTTTATATCAAAATAATATATCTTTGTTTTAAAACTTTATATTTAAAAGGAAAAAAGAGTTATTCAAGATTTTTCTCGACTATTTAAAAGAATTGATTATTTAAATTCTTTGAATAAGAAATATCAGACAATCTCCTGTAAAGCTTATTTTGTTTATATGCAGGTTCTAGCAAAAAGTTTCATTTTCAAATATCGTAAAATAATGAGATTAATGGTATATGAGATTTCAAAGTGAGTTTTTTTTCAAATGTGATAATAAAATTTATTTCCAAAAATGTAAAAAGATCGTATTTGCTGTAAAGATTTCCAGTTAAAACAATTAAATGCTTCTCAGTTTTTAAAGCTTTTTTTCCCAATTCAGAAATATGTCCAAAATTTAATGATAAATAGATCTTACAAACTTAAAAGCTTTTACCTCTACAATAAATATTTCCTTTAATTAATTTATAATTTTTTGTCTTAACTTTATAAAAAAATTATATTTTTTATTTCGACCGTAATTTCTTTAGGTTCAATAGTAGAATAATAATAAATAAATAAATAAATAAATAAATAAATAATAAAAAACTATGCATTTTATTCATTAATACCATTTTTATTCCTTATTATTTCCTTAAGAAAGAAAAACCAAAAAGAAAACTATTTAATAAAAGAAAATAAAATAAAAAAAACAATTTTTGTCCACACCACAGACTACGAATGAAAAACAAAAAGAAAAAAGTAATTATAAAAAGACAACCAAAACATAAAAAAAATCCCAAAACAAAAAAAAAAACAATTTAGTTATTATTGTTATAAATAAATTATAAAATTATGAATAATTATAAAAATGAAAAAACCGAAAAAACTGCAGTAAAAAAAAACTAAATAAATTTTTTTCAAATACATGAAAACATAAAAAAATTTAATAAAAAATGTGTTTAATTGAGGAGGAAATGAGGTTAAGTATAAGTGGATATAGGCACATTTGGGATTATAAGCAGAGTGCGGAAAAATTCGGAGCAAAATCTCTATTCAAGTGATCTCTCGTTTACTCTTCTTTGAGGAGATTAAAAAATAAAACTCTTTTTTTCGATTGAAATTTTAATCTTTATTTATTTTAATCTTTTTATAGCGAAGAGCAGAAATGAGATCTTTATTTTATTACTCCTCAAAATTGCGAAATGATTGAAAATTTACTGTTGTTGTGTTAAACTAAAAATGCAATAACAAAAACACCTTGAAATTCATACAACAAAAGTAAACATAACATGTTTACAACATGCAAATGTTGAAAATATCTAAACATACCTTTTTCAGCTTAAAACACATTTTTCACTGCTACACACGACTTTTAAACAATTTTTATGAATTATTCATTAAAAAATTCTTTCTCGGATTTTGCTCTTTTTTATTTTATTAATTTTTTAGAATTAAACTTTTATTTAAAGAGCGAAAAAAACTATTTTTTAATTAAACTCTTTGAAAGATCCAATAGTTTTAGGAATATAAGAAGAGTCAAAAACCGTACCTTGATTATAAGAAAAAATATTTTTAGAAATTCTAAGCACAATGCCTTCAAGAAAGCTTTTCAAAGATGTCGTTGATAGTACAAAATGTATTGTGGCAAAAGACCACACTAAAACTTGACCCAATGTTTGTTTGATCTTATGATTTTTTTTTTTTCATTTTTGAAGATCGAAATTACATTTTTACATTAATTAATTGAAACAATGTAGTTCCATTCTCATAAAAGTTTATTACATCCAAATCTAAGTGTGTATGTAAATAACAATGTGTGTTAGAATGTATAAGTTTATCTTGAGAATGTTGAAATTACATACATATATGTATATGCTGGTGCATATTGCTACAAATGCACATAACTGTTATTTTTTATAATTATAAAAAATATTAAATTATTAAATCATCAACTAAGACTTCATTTAAAATATTACTGAATAAAAATTTCATGTTCACTTAATTTTTTAACTTATTTTTGGAGTTTTACTCTCATTTTTAATTTTATTTTTCTATAAATGCACTTAAAATTTTTAGTCTCTATAACATTACTTATAATGGATGGCTGATCCTTTGATGTGGTTTGCCTCCAAAAAAACTGTTAATAATAAAACCAAATTCTTTAGAAGATCGAAATCAATTAATACCCAAACTTACTTTCTTTTAGCTCTGTTGAAGCATTATTGTGCTTTCGTTTTGGTTATTATTGTTTAAGTCCGAACTGCAAGACGGCCACTCCATAGAGGTACGATATATTCATGAAACCATGATTTATATTGCCTTATAACATATATAATGCGGAAGTTGTAAAATTCTTCCGTTTTTTATTCATTAAAGAGAGAAAAGCATCTTTCAGCAATTCGTTTTAAATTATGTTCTTTATTTTGGTTGCAACAAAACAAATTTTAGAACATTAGCAATAACCCCCATTCCGGAGGGACATTTATATAAAGTCTGTATTTGTTATGGGCCAAATTTTTTCTACCCACACATTTCATTAAAATATAAAAAATCTGTGACCTCTAATTTGATCACAAACTTTACATGGACAGCCGGATGGACAAGAAGACACCGTTTAATAGACTCAGGAAAAGATTCTGAATTCCCTTTTTCTCCTATAAGAACGTAGGACTTCAATCACCTGTGAGTTTTTCATTCGTTAAAAGTTTCAACAAAAATTATTTATTTTCTGCAAATTTTTACATTTTTCTTTAAAAATTTGAAAACAAATTGGAAATAAAATTTTAAAACAAATTTTACATTACAAAAAACTACATTCACAAAAAAAAAAACCACCATTAAATTAAAAAATATATCTTCTATATAAATATATTGAAAAAAAAAAAATACGTTCTTGAATTTTGCGCGTCATTTTTGGAGCTCTGAATTAATAAACAACTCGTGAGTTATCGGCATTATCTTTAAGATCGGTCACACCGATAACTGTGTATTTTTCTTCGAGAGTTTTACGTCTCACCCTCATTGACTAAGTGTTGGATGTCGATCAACTGCACCGTCTTATAATTTTCGGAGGTCAGCATTTGGCAGGTGTTTTCATTTTTATAACCTTCAGTAAGATTGATTACTTGTGAAGAATAAAATTTGGATGTTTACGCTCACTGTTATAATGCGTCGACATTTTAAATCTTAAAGTTTAAAAATATTATAAGAAGTACAAACTCTAAAGCACCAACATTTATTAAAATGGTTTTCCGAAAAGGATCTTTGTTTCTGCATTAATTGTCATGACAAAAAATATTTTTATTTCTACAACCTGTATTATATCATCAAATAAATAAAAAAGATTGAAATCTGTAGTTTAACCGATTTAAAACTTTAAAACGTTCTCATTCATCGATAAACTCAAATTGCATTTAGATTAAAAATTATATTATATTATATTAATTTAAACCCTCTAAAGGACGTGCTAAAAGACAATTATAATAAATCCCTTTACTTTTATTTATACAAAAAATTACCCTCTTTATAATAATTTCCTTGGAAATAAAATTACTTTCTTCAGCATAAAACAAAACAAATGGCAGAATTCTATAAAAATAATCAGGGATATATTTTTTACAAGGTTTCATTAAGAACAAACTCATTTAAATAACATAAATAAGGGAGGGATTTAAAAACAAGTAGAAGTATCTCACTCACTTTATGACATCATTTAACAAAACTCAAGATCATCCCCTACAGAGAACTTAAAATGTATCTTGTTGTCCAACACAAACACTTGATATTTAGTTTCAAAATAAAACTTAAAATTATTTACGTGACCATAAACTTTACCCAATAACTACATCCTTGACACCCACTGTTTGCCACAAACAAAACAAAAACTCCAAATCCAAACACCAAACACACAAAACAATGTAGATGGCGGAAACAAACATACAAAAGAAGAAAATAAAACAAGTATAAATGTAATATTTGGTTATAGCGAATTTTCAATACCCTCCAACACAGATGCGTGTGAAATACCTTATGTTTTATACACACACATACACTCACAAAAACTTAGTTATATTTTTAATTTTTTTTGGAACGATTTTAATTATTTTTGGAATGATAATGATATATAATATGATTTTATGACAAAATTTAATTCTATTTAATTGATTTATAATTGACAATTCGACGAAAGTTCTTTTCTCGAATTAAGAGGTTGATTCAGATATAATATATAAACCGATATGTCGGTCTATATACTTTACCATACTAAACCGAGTTTGCTAGTTTTAAATAGAAAATTTCTCAGGACAATAAGAAATACACTGTCCAATTTTCAATGAGAATAATTATTTTTTGTGGATGGAGCGTGCCAACAACAGACAGACGGACACAGCTAAGTCCACTCAGATTTTGATTAGATAATTCTTCTTTATCTTCAGTACCCTACAACACAAATGCGTGTGGTGTAAATACATTAAATCCACTAAACCGATTTCGATCATATTTGGAACGGCAATGAAGAACATATTGCTTAATATCATGGAAAATATTCATTATAATTTATCAATTAATAAATGACAATTTTAGGAAAGTTTTTCGCACGAACTTTAAGGTTGCCTCAGATATCGGTCTCTATTTTAAAAAGAACTGAACCTATTTTGCTGGTTTAAATTAGGAAACTTCTAAGGACTATAAGAATTACTCAGAACAAATTTCATTGAGCTCTGTCAATTGTTGTGGATGAAAGCGAGCCAATAATAGACAGACGGACATAGCCAAATCGACTCAGATTTTGATTTGATGCAAAACTATATATGTTTATATTATGGGATCTGATATGATTCCTTCTTAGTGTTACACATGGAATGACAAAGTTAATATACCCTCTTCACCACTTGTGGTAATGAAGGGTATATTGAGTTGGATTTGGGATTTGTTTACATTACAACAAATGAATACATGCAAATGCCGGATTTGTTTGGAAACAAACAAATCTTTTAAACTAAATATAAACATAAACAAATACAAACACAAACAAAACAGCAAGAAAACTTGTTTCAATTCCATTAAAACAGCTGACAGACATGAAACGAAACTCCTGCGCAACTATTGATTTTAAGGGGTTGTTTGGAAAAGAGCACAAGGAACATTTGAAATCGAAATGCAAAAAATGCACCCTTACAGCGCAAGCACTTCAATACCAAAAAGATATTTGAAATATTCAAGTCCATACAAGTGCAAGTTATACAGACACGTCGTACAAAAACAAAAGCGGAAATACGGAATTAATAAATGAAAAATTATTAAATGAAAATTGATAGAGAATAAATAATTAATTTAAATATTTTATCAATAAAATTAAAAAAGTGTTAAAAATGTGACAAAAAATGTTTAAAAATTTTTTTGTGAGTGAAAAAAAAACAATAAGAAAAACTTTATGTGAACGAAATGAAAAAATGAAGGAAAATTAGTTTTCCTGTTAAAACTAGAAAAAGAATGTAGTAAACACGTCTAACTAAACGTCTTGTTATTTGTAATGAAGAATTCACACAAAAAACCCACACCCTAAATTGTTAATGTTGGGTTTCAATCTATTGTATATTAAACAATACGCTATAAATAACTTTCTTTTCTTTTTTTTGCATTTTTGTGAAATTCGAAAAAAATCAAATAATATTCAGTCTTGTCGATTTGAAAAATACCCTTCATCAGTTAAAAATTATAAATGTGAAATAACTGTTAAAGTGTAAAAGACTATTTTATCTGTTATCTGTTTTTTTTTTAAAGATTAAAGGAAATTTTGCTTACTAACTCTTTAGTAGGTTAAGCGATATGCGACAGTAAATATATCGATTGCTTAAGGGATTTCATTAAACCTCCCCTTAACACCAAATATGAATAATTTCTAAACATTTTTGAAAACATCTTTCAATTCATAAACGAAAGAACCTTTTTTCTACTTTGAAAAACACATCATTCAATTTTTATCAGTATAAAAATTTCAAAAAGTTTGCTATTTTTGTTAAATAGCGATTCAATAAAGGTCTGCAGAGATATGTTTTTGGAAACAATCATTTAACTGTTGTTTGAATAACTTAATCAAAACACAAAAGGCCTCTTTATAAACCTGATTTTTCTCTTAAACATTTATTTTCGTAGTCTTTTCCACGAAAAAAAATTTCCAAGAAAAATTAAAGATCGAATGATCCATTTTCAAATATATTTAGATCAGTGATGCCCAAAATTTTTAATTGCCGACTCGAGAAGTTAGACTTCAAACTTTTCTTACTTCACACGTACACTATAAATGGCTGCTGCTCTCTCATAATTTGATCAGCGCCAGCATTAATTTAATGTAATTTGTTGCTGCTTCACTCACGTTCACTCACACAAAGACAAATGTATAATAGTGTTGGTGGGCATCACTGATTTATATGCATAATTCCATCAAATTTGCCAAGTCATTTGATTGAAGGGAAGGCCATCCTCTCTCGTTGCTAAAGGAGGCAAGAGTAAAATGTCTTTGTTCATCTTTCTATGTTTCCCTCTCTCTCTCTCATTCTGTCTGCGAAATATAAAATAAAAACAAACCGGTTTTGAACTCTTTATGGTCTTAAACACTTTTTTACAAATAAGAATTGTTAACACAGTTAAAAGACGTGACTATACCTTTCACTTAGCTATCCAATAGAGTGAAATAAGAATGGGTAAACATCCATTTTCAAGGAGTTTTAATATATTAAACATATTTATTATCTGACAAAGCTTAAAAAACTTACAACTGGGTTTGAACATATTAATATGTGGAACTGTTAAAAAATAAGTAAACACCATCCATTTAGTCATCCCATAAAATGGGAAAATAATGTCCTATAAATCTGTTTGAAATGGAGGAAGAATCATTTTTAAAGTGCTCCTTGTAAAGAGAAATTCGAATGGAATTTGAAATCTTATTTGGAAATATTTTGCAGATATTTCAAAAGGCCTCAAAGATTTTACATCTTGCCTATAAACACGAATCACGAAACCGACCGCACACATATATTGTCAACGTGTTTCTTCGAATGATAAAAAACTGAAGAAGGAGCTTCCTGGCTAACCCAACTTTGGATAAATTCCGAAGAAATCAACAAATAATGGTCATTTAGTAACGCCCTCTTCTGGGCAATAACATATTAGCAAAATTCTACACCATTGCATCACACATAGAGGTCGTTGTTCTAGGTGACTTATCAACCATCTTCTACACTACCTATAGCTTGAATAGAGCTTAACTTATTAAGCACTACGCTTTGCTACTAAATTATTCCGAGGACCTTTTTAATATGTGTTAGATTTCCACAATTTCCCCAATAAATACATTTCCACTTCTCGAACTAAGTCTGACATTAAATAACTATTTCTCTGAATACTATTTGACAACATTGGAACACAATTAAATAACATCTGTATTAGAAATTAGAGGATCTTTTGAGGATAATTAAATTTTAACATGTACTTCTCTTTCGTTCCTTATTTTAGTCCAAGTTGAAACAAGTTAATAGAAATATCTGATATATTTTAGAAAAATATCATTAAAGAGTTTTTGATTCCGGAAAAAGTTGTTTTGGACTCACTCATTTGTGCAAAAATATTTCTATAATTTATTCAATTGAATTGAATTTAATATTTCTGGTTCCAAATGGCAAAATTTCAAGAAAATCGGAAATATGTTTGGAAATAAAGGTTTTCTATTTTTATTAGAGATAACACTCCTCATGCCATATCGAATATTCTTAAAGCTTTTAAACTTTCAACTTAATTAAACAAGAGTCCTCAATCTATTTTTAATTTAACCCTATAAATGATGTTACAGATATCGCTCAACTATTTTTAGACATAGAAAAATCAAAATTAAACAAAGAATAAAACTTCTGTGACATAGTCTGTATTTTTAGTTTTTTCATATCGAATCAGATTTCCTTTTTAATTGGTTTTTATAAATTTCTTTGGAGATTTTTAAAATTACCAGGTCTTTGCAAAAAACCCGTTGTTTTTCAAGCATAGAAGTTTCTTAAAATTTTCTGAAATGTTTTACATTCTTTCATGTCAAAAGGTCCATCTGACTCGATATGAAAAAGCAGTAACTCAGAATAGTTTCGCGCACAAGTCGACTTGAAATGAAAAATTTATGTTAATTTATACACGTTGGAAACAAGAGATATAAAAGATCGACTAAGAATTTTATGAAGACCATGAATATATATTCAAAAGGATCTTAAAGATTTTTTTCTTGATTTTAAACACAGAATAACAAACTTAATGAAATAATAAAAATGTTGGTATTTGTTTCTTAAACCGATAAGAGGATTTTCAAAATAAAACAAAAATAAAAATTTATTGACTTTTCCGTCTCTGTGAACGCATGTAGATGAAAATGTGAATTTTATTTATGAGTGTGTGTGCGTGTGTTAGTAATGAAAATATAATTAAAACAAAATAAAGAAAATCTGTATCGAATACCAAATAAACAATTCATAAATTCCAAATAGAAAAAGAACGAAAGTGAACGAAAAAGGGAAAACAAAGCAAATTTTTTTTAAATAATTAAAACGGCACGATTTTCGTATCAATCAGTTTATTCAGTCACTCATTCTATCAAACAAACAGACAAACACTCAATATGGATATCAATTTTTCAATGTTGATTTTATTGTGTTTTATGTTTTTTATTATTGGAGCCGTTTTCATATTACTGCTACAATATTATGTGTATATGAAATTTTCCCTATTACCCGAGGAAACACCCGAACAAAAGGATATCAATTCAAAATATAAATTACCAAAGGTAAACAACATCCACTTATCACATATGCAACAACAACAACAACAACAACAAGAAAACTATACAAACAAAATCTAATATTAAAATTAAATCTTAAAAATCTTTTCACAGACTCTTCATCAAACTGCTTTGGCATTCAATCAATCACCTGCTGCTGTTTCTGCGGCAGCAGCCTCAGCAACAGCCAACACATCATCTCTATCAGCTGGTGCTGCAACTACACCTCTGTTGGCAGGTTCAACTGCCAACACTGCAACACTTAATTTGAATAGTAAAGATGCAGATGCTTCATCGTTAACATCATTGAATTTTGTTATGCAGTTCCTATTTCATGAATTGAAAAATTCAAATCGCGTGAGAAAATGGTTTTATCGTAAACTTTCATTGGAATTGGATGAATTGATAGCAAAAACAACAACAGGAAAGCTATTCGATAAATTAACGGTATGTAACAGAAAAAAGGAGAAACGAAAAATACGAATATTTAAAAAAAACAGTTATAATTATGACGAAAGCAAAACAGAAAAAAACTGCGAAATTTATTTATTACACGTTTCATTGGCCTTAAACTGTTAAATTTATAGAAAAAAACCTTTAAAATTTTTAATTTTATAAATAAACTTAATTTAGTCAGGGTTATAATAAATATTTAAAGTAATTTGAAGGGTTTTAAAGCAAAAAATAATTCATATGTGTATTGAAAAAAGAGTTCAGGGATTTAGCAAATAATTTGTCTTTCATAAATCCCATATGCACTGAACCAAAAAAGGTAGTTAATATAACGAAAAATGGTGTAGAATTGAAGAAAAGTTGGTTAAATATGAAGTAATGACGAAAATCTTCGTTAATTTTTTGTAATTCTTCAAATTAATGAAAATAGTCAATATGACTATTTGAATTCCTTAATAATGTTTATTTAGTTTGAAGAAGTACCTAAAATTGTTGTAATAATATTATGGACTAAAGGAGTACTCCTTACTCCCCATACAAAACAAATTACACTTTTTATTACACGTTGATTTGTGACTGACTGATTGTGAGTAGAATTTTTGTGCAGTAAAGCGCACCGGGTAAAAGTAGAAAACGTAAAAATAGTGTAGAAAACGTAATAGACAACTGTCAAAGGACGGTGGTGAGCCGTCCGGCTTTTACTTCTAACGTCTCGATACCTACATTTTTGTTGATCACCTGATCTTCCAATTTTTCAAAATTCGTTTTCTATTAAGGACATTTATGGGCTACATTTGTATGGGACCTATATGAAATAATGGATCAATTATAACCAGTTTCAATAGGATTTTCTCTGAAGTCAAAACTATTCTTTGAACATTATGTTTACAAGCAGCCGAACAAACGGTTATAGTTTAATATACTTAGGATTCAGGGATTCTGAGTGAGGATTTTCTTTGTCCATTACAAACAACTGTATCAAAGAATTGAATCGAACTCTTAATTCATTTGGTATAAAAGTAGTTCTTTTAGCCTAGAAGTACTGTTATAAATAGGAGTCAAGTAGGGGTACTAGAGCTAAAAACAAATTTCATACAATTGACTGAGTCATCATCATGTGAAGTTTAGAAGAAAACTGGAAACATGAGTTTTACACAGTAAATTCTCGGAAATTTTGAGTTTAACTGGTTAAAAATTAACCAATGTAAATGAAACTGAACTTGGTACTTATCGTTATTCTTAAAAAGATAGATATTTGGTACATTTTGTAAATTCGGTCCATTTACAGATTACATGAAGGAATTATAACGGAAATTTAAAAAAAAATATTATTAATATTAATATGATACTAATATAACCAACTTTCTTACTTTCTCTAGAAATTTAATTTGGTACTTTTTTACATAATACTACTTTTTTGATATTAAAAAAGTTGTAATCACTTAAATAAGCTAATATTAATAAATTAAGGAGAAATACTAAACAGTTATTATTTCACTTAAAAGGTGCATTTTTGCTCCCTCAGTAGTACTTTTTAAATTATGTTATTTGAGAGATGTTGCTTACTTGTCAATTGTAATAATTAAGTAAAAGGAATTAAATTAAGCATAAATGGTAAATACATTTTTTAAAGTACTTTTTACGTTGACAATACATGAAATAAATAACTCACAATGATGGAATTTTTAAATTATTATCATGTTAAAACTCAAATTAATAAAAAATATTCTGAGTATTTTATGTGGTACTTTCTGGATCTTCCAAAAGTACTATTTGTATATTTGAAGGTACAATTTACAATTACAAAAAACATGTGATATATTTTCCCATGGATGAAATAACTTTTTTTTTTAGAAAATTACTGATTGATTGTTAACTCGGAAACATATTTTAAGGTTTATACGATCCTTACTAGAAAAGAAACAATAAGATAATATTATCAGGGAACTTCTGAACATTCTAAATTTACTATTTAAATTTCGTATTATAATACATTGTGAGAAATTGGGGATAACTGGTCCTAAGCAAATTAACCCAATTTGGAGCAATAATAGAGGAATGAAATTTCCAATGGTGACTTGTTTAGAAAAATTAGATTTATTACAAAAAATGCGAAATTATTTTTGGAGATTAAACTTAAAATTTGGGTTTTTTTTTTAATTTTAAGAAAGAGTAATTTTTCAATCAATTCAAGTAAAATGTACATTTATAAAATATTACAACAAATAAATTGAATCATGTTTAAACCACTGTTATGAAAAAGCCATCAAGGTCTACAAAAGGTTTTTAACACATTTAATATATTCTAATGAATTTAGTATAATAATTATTACTCTGTATAGATCGAGTAAAGTATAATATGGATAATACTTTCTATAAAATTAAGTAAATTATTGTAGGATATTTTGCGATACTTTTTGTCTCCATAATAATTCTCAAAGATTTCTAAATATTGGATTTAGTACATAATTGCATAAAAACCAACAATATCGAATATTGTGGCACTTCTCCTCTCCAAAAAATCCATATTAAACGACAAAACCTTTAAACAAGCAGAGTTTTGCAATAACACGCAGAAAAAAATCAATGTAAAATTCAATAAAATATAAATAATTTGACTCTTTTTTTGCTTTATATATAAAAATGTTAATTTAATATTGTTTCCGTCCATGGTTAAATTACATTCATAGATAAAAAATGTAAATTCAACATTGTTTCACAGTAAATGCAGTTATTTTCTTGCTTTAAATCTAACAACAAAGGAGTTTTTTTTTAATATTATTGTTATCTAATTTTATCAATTAATATCATTAAATTCTAATATATAAACGTTTAATTTAAACTAAAAGAAAGAAATTAACATTTTCCATTAACTATTTCACTTCATCTGAGTTTGCTAATGTAAACACCCACAATTAAATTGGAATCAGTAAAGTTAATGAGTTGACTTTCTCAAATAACACTATTAAAAGTGATTTTGATAGATTCAAATTTATATAGTCTGATATGGCTTCTAACACTTTTTAAAAACACAGAAAAAAACCAATGAAAAATCAATTAAATAGAAAAAATTTAACTTTTTTATGTTTTAGCTTCATAGATAAAAAAATGTTAATTTAACATTGTTTCACATTAAATACAGTTTCTTGGGAATATTCTTGAAATTTTACTACTTGAAATTTTTCTAATTAAAATAATTTAAAAATTTATCGTTATATAATTTTATATATTAATATCGAAGTATTCTAATATGTACAATATTCTTAATTAAAAAAAAATGAAAAAAAAAATAATAATTCAATCTCAAATCAATTATGTTTGACATTAATTCTGCTTCATGTTTTTTCTATATGTAAATATGAATTTTTCAATATTTTTAAAAATATCAACACTGCGTCATAATCTTGATTTTAAAATTATTATCAATAATTAAATATGAATATTTTTTTCATTTTTTTTAATATAAATTTGAATTGATTCCTTTTCTTTAGACTCGACTCTAAAACACATTTGAGCAACGTAATGTGACCAAAAATAAAATTTGTTTCATAAAAACACGCAAACATGTTGTTTTATTATTCTTTTTTATTCCATTAATTGAAAAACTAATTTCAATAATATAAAATTGTCTAAAATACTTAACGAAAGAATAAATATTAATATCATCGTTTCATATTTACATATACACTTAAACATGTATGTGTTAGGAGACATAGGATAAAATACAAACAAACAAACAAACTTGTGGCAGGAACAGGAAAAACAAATGTAGAAACGAACAAAGTATATAAGTATTTGTAGGTTACTAATAACAATGCCACCAACAACATCATCATCATCAACATTTTCATTATCATCATCATTAACTAAACAAAAAAATACATGTATGAATGTTGCACGTAATGTAATGTATAAAACTACATGCATGTATTTTATTTCTATATATATGTACATGTGTATGTATAGAAACTAAATGGCACGTACAAATTAACTACACATACAAAAACCCGCACTTGTTTTGCAATAGTGCAAAAGTGCATCAGGGAAGCAGAAAAAGTGTATAACGTTTTTTGCCAACAGTCGCCTGATGACCTTTTTCTATTGCTAACAATAAATATGTATGTAAGGATTCATACATACATACATACATACATACATACATACATACATACATACATATCTAATGTATGTATGAATCACAAAAACAACTACAATAACGAGTCATAACTACAATTGTGTATTTTATGTTTTATTATGACCACCAGTGAGATTGTTATTCGTTCCTCAGCATATCTTCTTTGTTCATCTTATTGTCGCCGTCATCGACGATAATGTATTTTTCTATTTTTTCTTTTTTTTTGTTATCCTTATCGTTGGTGACGTCTATTTGATAAAAGAGTGGGGTCTACATGATGAGTGTTTGCATTCCCTTTTTTCTTCTCACTTACAGCAGCTCATTTACTGCTGAAAGTCATGTGTTATTTTTTCCAAACTTTTTGCATTGTGTCTTCCTCTACAGAGAGGGAAAGTGGTATGTAAGATTTGTTAATAAGTTTGTGGTTTTGTGGAAAATAAATATTTGCGAAAATTCTAAAGTCGAACATAAAATATTTGGGATGTTTCAGTAATATATTACTTAAAGGACGAAAAGTGTTCATCACCAGTTTTAGGAATAAAACTTAACAATAATTTTGTATTGGATTTTAAATATTCTCCAGTGAATACACACTTCCAGAAAATCAATTATATATTATTAATAAGTCAAATAAACGACTCGGAAAATTAAAACTTTCATAATCATGATTTTATCTCGCTAATTCCTTTGTACTTTTGATCGTCACCAAGATCAATGCAAAATGTTGAAATTGAATTGTCAACACCACAAACTGTGAATGAAGGACTCGTTTGTCGGTTGTTGGCCCGCCCATGCTCAAACTAATTATAAGAAATCTTTGAAATCTAACATGATTATTTGTTATTGTTCTGAAAAGTTTCCTTTTTAAAGCCAGTAAAATTAGTTCATTTGATAAAAAATTATAGACCGATATCTTAGACAGTCTAAAAATATTTAAGAAGATATTTTGAACATTTTTCCTAAGTGAATGGATTTACACATTACATTGGACTTAGACCTATAAGAAATTTTAATCCGTCTATGAATAAGGCCGAAAAATCAAAATATGTGTTAAACCTGAAATAGCACCACCATTTTAGAATTTATAATTTTACGTTTTATCGGTTTAAAAATTTATTCCGAGGGATATAGTGAATTATAGACTGATATTCATAAAATTGATCGCACTTGTTATAACAATCATAAAATATAATAATAAAATTTAATGGAGCAGTTTAAAATTTGGTAGTTTTGTTTAAGAGTTTTATAAAACTCATATTCCGGAAATCATGGAGGACAAAAATGGTCTCAGGTTGTTCAAATTTGATGTCGAAATAATTATATGAGCCCCAAATTTTTAGGGGTATCAAAACTGCTAATATTAATGCCTAACTTTTTTTAACTGATCCGATTAGTATTATCTTGATCATAATTTTTATATTAAATTTCAAATTAAATTTTTTAATTTCTTAATTTTCTAACTTTGACTTAGACATCGGTCTAGGTTTTTTTTATTTTGCTACTGAATCGATATCACCACTTTAAAAGCAAAAATGATGAGTACAATTACGAATATGTTGATAAAATTTCTTTGAAATCTGTTTATTAGTATGGTTCTGAGTTTATTTCCAGTTGATAGACTGAATATAACTTCCTTTAAAAGTGCCTCTTGTTTAAACTATTTTAGCAAAGACACAAACAATGTTAACAATGTCATGTCCTCGCTAATAAAAATATGCAATAAGGCAAACAGAAAGTAGTTTGAAGTTTAATCATTTAAATACACACAGAGAAAAATTAATGAAAAATAAATTTAAATATAAATAATTAATTTGTTTTTTAATTATGATTTTGCTTCATAGACAAAAAATGGTTATTTAACATTGTTTCACAGTAAATGAGAATATTCTTGAAATTGTTCTACTTTAAAATAATTTTAAAAATTTATCGTTGTATAATTTTATATATCAATTTCGATATATTCTAACAAGTACAATATTATTTCACCACAAACGTAATAACGTTTAATTTAAACTAAATGAAAAAAATATTCAATCTTAAATCAACTATGTTTAACGTTGATTTTTCTTTTGTATTTTATTCAAAATTTGTATTTTTTCTCTTTTGTCTTGGAAAAGCAATTTTGAAATAAAAATAACACTTTGACGGTTTCAAAACTACATTCCGCTTTAAAATTCAGACTGTGGGATTTTAGATCACATATTCAAAATTTTCATTAAAGAGGGTCAAATTGGAAAAGAGCCGTAATTAGCCTTTTTTGATTTAATGTATTGTATGTAATTAAACCCATTGGAAAATATATATTTGCTTATATGTTTTTAAGCAAAAATTTTATTTTATATGAAATTATGTGAAGGCACTTTTCGTCAAAATTTGCTAATTTTTTCAATTTTCAAATTAAAAAATGATTATTTTTGAACTGAATAGAGATATTGATCTATTTTTTATTTGATAAATAATTTTGTTTTTTAACTTATTAAAAAAATTTAACACGATCGGCACAATACTTTCGAAGGTACATAAAAAACTGGCTTAAAATTTTAAACAGTTTTGAAAGTTGAAAATTCAAATGCAAATAACTTGAAAACTGTATGAGATAAACATAAGGCAGTGAATGTCCGAAGTGCTTCGTTTTGTGCCCCCTATAACTCCAAATAAAGTATCAAGAGAATATGACTTACAATTGATTTGGAATGAAAAAAAAAATTAGACGGAATATTGCGAAGTCCAAGAACATTGAAAGTATTTTGAAAAATAATTATGTGAAAACACTTGATACTCGACCAGTTCGTCCAACGGATAACGTTGATGTTCTTCCCAAAAGTGTGGCAGAGGAGCCTCCAATCTAAAACGTACGAAAGCGTTATTTTTGTAGCTTGTGTTTCAAATTTGTTATAAACAAATAAAATTCTTCACATTTTTGAGGTCTAAAACCAGGAACAAGAAATTAGGCTCGAGTGAAAGGAATTTCGAAGATAACAAAAACATGTTTCTTGTCACTAAAGTGTATGTAAAATAAAAAAGATTTTCAAATATCTCATGGATTAATTTCCATAAAAAATAAGGTTGAAGTAATATGTGATGATAAGAAATAAATTGTTATAAATTTGTGTGTTTGAAATAATACAAAATGAAGCGTTTCCAAATTATTGATCCTTCCACTATCACACCTAACTACAACCAAACTTTTATTAGAGTTTAAATAGTTTTATTCCAATCTTTTTGAGATTCTCAATTTTGTCCAAAGATCTAAAAACTTTCACTCAGTCTGTTTAGATGTCCAAATCTAGTGCATTATTTTATTCGTCTAGGATCTTGAAATAATCATTATTATTTTCCCCCATTTTATATCTTTAACCATTATTATCCTTTAACTTTGAAAACTGCACAAACAATTACATCTTTTGTTTTATGTTGTTGTATAACAACTACTATCACAATTATTGTTGTTTTTTTCTTATAACAATTTTTTTATTATACACACACACTTTTCATAATGTTGTGTTCATGAGCATTTGTGTCTGTAGGTGTTAATTTGCGACATTAATTAGTCTGGTTATTTACTCATTGTCTCATTTATTTTGTTGTTGCTATTTGCTCTTGTTAGCTTTCACTTGTATCTTTCTCTTCTTATTATTTTTGTTGTTCGTTTTATTATTTTTGTTGTTATTTATATATGTTGTTGTATTATTGTTGTATATATTTTCTTTACAGATAAAACAACTTGAGTTGGGTGATCAATTTCCGGAGATAAAAACCTTAAGAGTTCATAATGTTGAATTGGATGAAAGTGGCGAACGTATTGAAAATTTAGATTTATTATTGGAAATTCATTATATGGGCAATTTCCGTACATCAATAGATGCTGATATGGTGTTGGGCAAGAAAGGTTCATTGACATTAAAGGGTAAGGATGTTTATTTTTCTATAAGATTGATGTAAGTATTGGGTATACAAGTTAATAATGTTAAATTGGGCTGAGTATAGCTAAACTATCACATAATCCGAATCGGTTTTAGTATAACGAATCTATACTACATGAAAGCTGGAGAGGTTATTAGCTAACGATGGACTATATTTCTACTAATTTTACTTTAATAAACAATCGATATTATTAAATTGTTCACCTAATAGTAAAGACACAACCTTCACTAAATTTACTTCTTCAATTTGTCTCTCCTCTCCACTATTGCAGTCAAACAACTATCTGGCTTGGCTCGCTTACAATTCACACGCAATCCCTACACACATTGGTCTCTCAGTTTCTTGGGTGACCCTGAATTGGATTTAGCCATCGAATCGAAATATCAAGGACGGCAAATGCAATCCAATATTACAAGTTTAATATCGAATCAAATACGTAAAGCCGTTAGACGTAAGCACACACTACCCAACTATAAATTACGCTATAAACCGTTTTTCCACAAGACTCCCGAAGAAGATTTGGGCGAAGGGGAAGGCATACAACCAAATGGAGTTTTAGAAATAAAAGTATCGGAAATTTCACGTCTTATGTGTCCCTCGCATTTAACAGATATTTATTGTACCCTAACAATGGCTTCATTGGCTTTTGTGGAGGCTCATCAACAGGATGATAGACATGTTATGGTTTCTTTGGATGTCGAAATCCATAAAGCGAAAAATCAACAAATCGGTATCATATTCAAACAATCATCGTCTGATACAGTGGAGATCGAGGCGGTGCTGCCGAATACACCAGCCTGTAAATCAAATCTAAAAGTAGGAGACATTTTGCTGGCCATAGAGGGTAAGCGAGTGGCCACCATACAACAAGTAGCCAAAGTTATTAAGGGTCTTCAGACGAATAGTTTTAGTTTACGTATTGATCGTGTTATACCTGGTATTATACGAAATGATGCCATTTTAGAGGATTTGGATATTTATGAAGATGTAGGAGATAATAAAAGTGGTTACAGTACCACAGCGGCTAAGGCCGCTGATACTATACCCATAAGAAGTAGTATTGATAAGGGGACTAGTAGTGAGTCAAGTCTGTCAAATACTCCGACTAATTCACCTAAGAAAACGAAACTTATAGCTAAAGCTTTAAAGAAAACTATAAGTCGTGATCACAGTGAAAGCTCTAAAGATGAGGAAGCCAAAGCGAAAGCTAAAGTCCTGGCCAAACAGGCGACTCTACATAAAGTTCCCTCAAAAACTAATTGTGAAAGTTTATTGACCAGTTTGGGAACAGGGGTAAATGATGTCGAGCATTATTATCAACATTCCACAATTGATTGCAAATTGGCCACTTTGATTCATATGGAAGATGTTTGTAATTTTAAATTGGACGCCCAATGTCGCTATTTGAATGTGTGTGTTTATGGTAAATCTTTGGGAGAAAATCAACTATTGGGTTTTACCAATATACCCATCTATCAAATATTGGCCGAATGTTGTGAGACAAGTTTAAGTCAGTCATTTAAGACGTATGAACTTAATCCACCCATACCACAGGACTTGTAAGTTATGTCTCAGGAACTAAAACTAAGCGATTTTTAATACTTAATTTTTTTTATTTCAACTAGAAAAAATCACCATTTATCCACCCAATCTGGATTTAATCCAAATTTATGTTTTGGTGATATATTATTTGCATTCACCTGGGATGGCAATCCCAATTTACCAGCTACGGAAACATCCTATAAACAAACTATGAAAATAAAATCCAAGTAAGTACAAGATACCAAAGTATTCTCTTCCTTTTAATTAAAAATTTTCTTTTGTCCAGGTCTATCACCTCTGTGGATAAAACTGATGATAGCGGCTATTCCGATACGATCTCTATTAAGTCCACTGATACTACAGCCTATCAAACACGATCTCATAATTTTATACGCACACATTTCCAACGAGCCACACAGTGTGATTTTTGTGGCAAGAAAATTTGGCTTAAAGATGCCGTACAATGTCGTGATTGTTTCATGTGTTGCCACAAGAAATGCATTAATAAATGTCAAAATGCCACTGTATGCGGTCCGGTCGATTGTTCCTCTGCTCTACAACAAACAACCTCAACGGTAGCAACACCTGAATTTATGGTAACCGAAGCCGATATTGATACCGGTGTAGAACCGGAAAATGAATTAGTTTTCTCAGCTGAGAGTAGTGATAAAAAATCGAATGCTTCAACACCAACACCCAGTAATTTGGAAGTACATCGTTCAAGTTTGACTGGTTTATTGGCACAAGGGATTAAACGTGTTAATTCAGCTAATAATCTAGCCATACCTGGCATAGTATCTTCAATAGCTGGTGTTACGGCGACTGTGGGAAGTGCGGCTGGTGGCGGTACTCCGGGTTCGATAGCAAAAAGTTTACCACCAACACCACAACATACACCTTCAAGGTTAGGAATTCTAAAGTCTAATTATAGAAGAAAAAACTTTAATGTTCCGTTTTCTTGCAGAAAATCATCTGTGATTTCTTTAGGTCCTAATACTTTCGATCTGGTTACCCAACGTTTGGAAGCTTTGCCCTCCGATGTTACTTGTTTTACCGCTGAACAAATTGTTTCCATTACTGAGCATATAATGCTCCTACCCAAAGATGAAGATGTCATGAGTTTGGCTAAGAATGCTAGTAAAAATCTCTATGGTGATTTGAATGGTTCCGAGAGAGTGGAAAAGATAAATATTTTGGTTAGTAAAATAACGTTAGTAAAAATCGAATTTAAGAAATATTGAAAGTAAAAAATGAAAATGCTAAACTCCAAAAAACATAGGCAAATCGAAAATCAGGTACAGAAACATGTAGAAGTTCAAATTTCTCTCTCTTGATTTGCCAACAACGTTTCATTGTATTTTTTGTGAAAGATTTTCGAAAAAAATACTTTTATGGGAAATTTGCAATAAAATTTATTTTAATGGGAATTTTTCAATGAAACTTCTTTTTATGTAAAATTTTCAATAAAATTCTGTCTTGTGGGAATTTTTTGATAAAACTTCCTTTTTTAGAAATTAAAAAAAAAACTATTTTTATGGGAAATTTTTTCTAAAATTTGTTCAATGGAAAATTTTTGACAAATTTTTTTGTATGGAAAAATTTTCGATAAAATGTTTATGGAAATTTTCGATAAAATTTTTATGGAAATTTTCCATAAAATCTTTTTAATGAAGTTTTCGATTCGAAATTCTTTTTATAGAAAATTTTCAATGATATTTTTCTTTTTAAAAGAAAATTTTCTTAAATATTAAATACGTAAATTTATTTTTATATATATTTTTTAAATTTATTATTGCAGAAAGTTTTTAGTATTCCTTTTATGGAAAATTCTCTATAGGAAATTTTCAATACAATGTCTTTGAATTGGAAATTTAAATAAATTTTCTTTTTATAAAAAACCTCCCAAAAAACTTTTTATAGAAAATTTACAAAAAAAAAAAAAAAAAAAAATTAATAGGAAATTTCCAACAATTTTTTTAAAGAAATTTTCAATGAAACTGCTGTGTTGTGGGAGTTTTTCGATAAAACTTCTTTTTATGGGAACATTTTAATAAAATGTTTTTTTCTTTTTTTAATTGTCATTAAATTTACCTTTCTTAATAATATTTATTTAGAAAATTTTCGTTTAAGCTTCTGTTTATAGGAAAATTTATATAAAATTTACTTTTATAGCAAATTTCCGACAATTTTTATTATTTCTAAAGTTTTTATAGTTATAATTTATTTTTATACAAAATTTTCACAGAAGTTTCCTTTTATAAAAAATTTTCTCAAATTTATCTTTTTGTAGAAAATTTACTCAAAAACATTTTTTTTGAAAAAATGTTCTTTAAAATTTCTTTTAATACGAAGTTTTCTTTTAAATTTCTTTTATAGCAAATTTTCCATGAAATAAATTTTTATAAAAATGTGGATAATTGTTTTATAGGGAATTATCTCAAAATTCATTTTACAAATACTTTTTCAAAAAAATTCTAAGGAAACAAATTTTTTTTCTAGAAAATTTTATAGAATAAAATTTCTGTTTTTAGAAAATTGTTCTTCGTTAAAATTTCTAATGTAGAAAATTTTTTCCTCAATTCCTTGTAAAGAAAACTATAAGAAACTCTTAAATTTTCTTTAGGAATTTCTCCTAAAAGTTTCTTAAAGATTTTTCTCCTTTTATAGTAAAATTTATAAAAACATTTATTTATAGGAAATTTTGTTTTGCATCAACTTTTTATAAAAATTTCATTGTAGAAGATAACAAACCTTGATTTGATTCATTTTCTATTTTTCGTCTAAGAATTTTATTTCATTTAAAAGAACTTTTGATTTATTTAAAATTTTAGTTACAGGAAATTGTCGTTAAAAAATGTGCAAATAATTTTTCATTATTTTTGTAGAATTTTTTAAATTTTTATATTGATTTTTAGAGACTAATTTCTATAAAAATTATTTTTATTCTCTCTCTCTCTCTTCTAGCTCTCAAAATTACGCTTGGCTCTGGACAGTGAAACAGCTATACATTCAAATCTAACGGCTTCTATGAAAAATGGCAGCAGTGAACTTTTGTCAACACCCGATAGTTCCAGCCCTCAACAACAAAATACAAATAAATCGAATATTTTAGGGAAATCCGAAGAACGCATACAGGCATTAAGTGTAACAATGTTGTATTTATGCACCGGTTTGCAACATGCACAAGGAGTGGCAATGCAGTAATAATGCAAAAGGGCTTTAAACGTGGGAGGAAAACAACATTTCAATATTGTTTTAAAAAAATATATATATAAAAATTTAAAAATAAGGCTGAAATATTTCAAAACATATTATGGAATTTTGAAGTAGTCAAATTAAAATCTACACAAACCAAAAAAAATTATTCAAAAAAGTATTAAAAGAAAAACTTATACAAACATATAAAAAACTATTAAAGGACTAAAGTAGACAGAGCCAGAAGATATTCAAATCTATAGAAAAAGCTTGAAATTAAAAAAAAGAACTTAAATGTTCTCTTTCAAAGGGGAAAGAAAACATATTTTTGCTTAAGTAGAAAATTACAAAAAAAAAGAGAAAAATTCCTTAACAATCCTTTTTGAATTACACAAGGTTGTAAAAAAATCCCCTTGATATTTAAAAAAAATAAATAAAATATATACATAAATATTAGTAAACATTATAAAAGATATTGAATGTTAGAGAAAAAGTACCACAAAAGTACCACATTTATGTATTTCAATGACTCACAGTGGTTCCAAAACGTTTTTTTGGAAATAATTCTGTTACTTTAGAACTATTAAATATTTTTTAACGAATTTTCTTATGAGCATTCTTATATGCAGAAGCACATATTCCCACTTTTTCATTCCAAAATACCCAGAATTCCAATCCGAGATAAACTTGTTAAAAAAATCAAATTTTTTAGTAAATTGCTTGTCATTATAAGAGCTTTGGTCCATTATAGGTTTCTTGAGTGATAAACGATTCTTCATTTTTAACATTTAACATTTTTTCTCTTCAAAAACTAAAGAAAAATTTTCGAAAATTAATGAAATTTCGATAGGACTGAATTTTTTCCTAAATTTAGCTTTGATTTGATTGAGAAAAAAATTTTTAGTTCAGAAGGAAACAGTTGATTTTAAAGAAATATTAACACCTTTTTGAAAAAAAAATCAGAAAAATTCCGTTTGCGTCTACATTTTTATTAAGGATTTTATACAGAATCCAGATAATATTTTAGAAAATTTTATAACTGAACAGAGCGCACCAGGTTCAGAAAACTAAAAAAACTACATTTTAATTTGGTCTAAATATTTATTAAACTTTAAGAGTTATAAATATAATTTTGGCGATTTTTTCAAAATCGTCATAAACGAGATGACCAACTTTGGGAATCCACTTCCCGACTCTAGGACTCACTTCTCCAAATCAATTGGAAAACACCTCATATCCATATATAATTTCTTCAAAAAAGATTTAATAGTTCCTAAGTGACAGAGTTATTTCCAAAAATAGTTTTGGTTCCACTGTGCAACGATTATGGATTTTTCATTTCTTTCAAATAGATTTATTGCACCAGTTTTTATGAATAGTTTTTTTAAGGATTAAAATTAAAAAAAACTCTATTAAATTTTATTGAAATATAAATTAAATATTTTATTTAAAAAATGGCCTTTATTTTTAAAAAAGAGAAATAAAAATATTTTAATTAAACCAAAAAAACGTTAGAATAGTTCAACTTATTTAGTGTTATAAAATACACCAAATTACAGATATTTTAATGTTTTAACTAAAAAATTAATATATTTAATTAAAAAAAAAATGGAAAAATTAAAAAAAAATATATGGAAAAATACACAGAAAGAAATATTGTTTAAAAAACACTCTGAAACTAAGAAAATAAAAAAAAAACATATGGGAAAAACAACAGTATTTGATGTTTAAATTCTAAAACGAAAAATGAATAAATAAAAAGGAAAACTTTTAAACAAATTATGTATTTTATTAGTTTTTAAATAAAGTAATTGTTATTAAACAAACAAAAACCCAAAAAAAATCAATTATAAATTCAGAAAATTGAAAAAAAAAAAAATAAAATAAAAAATAAAATAAAAAATAAATTACAAATGTTTTAATTTTAGCTCTAACGACAAAAATCCTTGCCAGGTTTTATTAAATTTATTTTGCCAACAAAGACGAACATTTCCACCAACGACAATGAAAATTCTTTCCGCTAAAACGGTCACTAACATTTCCTTTCTTCCGTTGTTGTTTACAACAATTAATTATTAAACAATCGCTAGAAATACTCATGGAAAAATCACCTTTATTTAATTATTGTTGTTTTCTCTATTTATTGCAAAATTACAATTAAATACAAAAGAAGTAGGAATACTATATACGGCTACGCCGAATTTTCAATACCCTCCATCACGAGTGCATGTGAAGTAAATATAAAATTAGTTATATTTTGATTTTGATAATTCTTGGAATGATAATGAAGTACATAACTTCTATAATGGCAAATTTCATTCTAATTTGTTTATCTATAATTGAGAATTTTTCGAAAGTTTCTGAAGGAACACAGGCTCCAATACGGTCAGGGGCTTAGTCAGTGACTCTCTAAAATTGACCAGCTAGATTATGTTGGTCCTTTTTTCTTTAATTTCGCAAAAAATCCATTTATGAGTTGAGTGCAAAGAAAATTTGTATTTAAATAGTTCTTTTTAAATGTCTACAAAATTAATCTGGGTTATATCTTATAGTTTCGGAGATATTGAAGTCGACATAAATTTCTAACCATTTTAGTCCTGTCTATTTTAGTTTCTTTAAGATAGTGGTCTTTCTGTATGTCCTAAAATTTTTCTAAAATATTTGCCGATTCCCTAATCATAAAATATATGTATCCGTTAAAAAGTTATATTAATCTTCAGTTGGAACCTTAAAAAATATATATTTCTGATTTATTTACGTATATAAACTTTTTTGTTTTGTGCTTTATAACTTTATCATATTTTATAAAAAATCTTAATAGGAATGAGAGTTAACTAAATGCGGATGAAATCAGGGAAGAGACATTCTCACAAGCCCTATTCAAAGTTGGTCAATTTTGAAAAATAATGTAAAGTAAACACACAAAATATTTAAATGGAAAAGGTAAAATTTTGGGCATTTCCGTATTAAAAAGTGTTATTCTTTTTAATTACCTGAACTATGGATGAGTTTATGTACATCACTTTAAAATTTCTAATAAATATCGTGCCCTTCAATTCTATTTAACGAGACCCCAAAATTTCTCCACTGATCTTAACTCCGGGTAGTTTTGTGAAATGCCTCACTCGGTGAAAATGCCAAGTTAGGCCAAAAATAATAGAAATGGTATTTATAAACGTTGTAACTTTATATCGCTTGCCATAACATTTTTTTTTGAAGTTTAGACTGCTTTTGAGTCCTAAACCTTTCTTCAACATTCTCTCGAGCATCCTGAACATAAAAATTTATGTAGAAAAATCAATCACATAAAAATTTATGTGATTGTTTTTTTGATCTCAAAATTTTTAGCGCCGTTTCTGTCAGGAATTTGGTGAGCGTTGTGTTGTTTAAACCGGCATTACCTTTTCGCTTTAAATAGTCCGAGCGCTGAGATAACTGGGCTGCTTTCATAAGAGGTGTGTTAGGAGCTCTTTTGAAATAGTTTATATTTGTTGGCTCTAGGAACATTATGTAAACCATTCATTTTCTACGCAGCAAAAAATAAAAAATGCTCTAATAAAAAATTTTATATGAAATGTTGAATAAATTATTTAAAACAGTTATTTATTTTACTGAAATTGCTCTTATCACCATATTTGTGTAATCAATAATGAACATTTTATAATTTTAATCAAAATATTAGAAAATAATACTATTGATCAATCGATTAATTAACAATGAAAATAATTAAAAATTATCATAATTTTTAATTAATTTTATAACAGAAAATGTTTGGGGTTACTTTTTTCTGTGTATCCACGGACAAGTTCTCTCGGTACTGTTTAATAACATTTGACGGTAGAGTTTTGAATGCCAATTTTTCTAGGACCAAGTTGACATTTGTTCAACATGCGTTACAAAATTTTTAATGTGAGCGTGCCAACAACAGACGGACAGATTTAATTTGATGCAAAAATATAAATACATAAATGGGGTCTTAGATAATTCCTTTTTAGCGTTACATACAAAATGACAAAGTTAATATACTCTCTTCACCACTTGAGGTGGTGGAGGGTATGAAAAATACAAAAAAAATCCCATAATTTGTTCATAATTTATCATTTGTTTACATTGTTCATTTTTACACTTTGTTCCTTTTTTTGCGAGAGAACGCAAAAAAATGTATTTTCTGCCCGTTTAAATTATAAACACTAACAAACAAAAACAACAACGACAACAAAAATACATATGAAAATAATAATAATAAAAATATATATTGACCGAGTCACGGCACTCAGGAAATATTGTACTTTTGGCTTAAAGCCAAATAATATTTACGTTGTGTTTTCAGCAATTTTTTCTTTTTTCTATAAAAATCATCTGAAATGTAGTGCACAAAATGTGTCATAAAGGCAAATAATTTTTTATAATTTTTATTTTACTCTAAAAATATTGTAATACACCCTCCAGCTGTTGAAATAATTTGATTATAATTAAAACGTGTGTTAACTTTTAGTTTATAAAATAAAATATAATTTCTTTTTATAGGTTTTAGGAGTGTTACCATATTGAAACACTGACTGACTCAATTTCACCTAAAATTTACTAAATTTACAATATTTCACTAATTATTTTTATATTATAAAATAAACTACAAATTTTCCGTAAAAAGTGATTTAAATGAAATTTTTTATAAAAAAAATATTTTTTTTTATAGAAATTTTTCTATATAAAAAAATTTTAAAAAGTAAATTTTAAAGAAAATAAAAAGAAAAATATTTATTGAAAAAAGAATTTTTATTAATATTTTTCGATAAAAGTATTTTAATTTAAATCTTTAATAAATCGAAAATTGAATAAGATTTTCCTTTGAAAAAACGATAACTTTCTTGAAATGGAAATTGAATTGAAAATTTTCTATGAAAAACAAAGTTATTAAAATTTTCTACAGAAAAAAATTAAAAAAAAATATTATGGAAAAATTTCAATTAAAATTTTTTATAGAAAAAAAATTCAATAAAAATTTTTTATAGAAAGAAATTTTATGTAACATTTCTTGGAAACTTTCTTAAAAATTTCCTACTTAAAAAATTAAAGATAAGTAAATTTCCTATAAAAAGAAGTTTTATTGAAATTTGAAACGAAATTTTATCGGAAAGAAAATTTATAACGAATTTCTCACAAAAAAAGAATAAATTGTATTGAAAATTTTCTATAAAAAAGGTTATAAAAAAATAATTTTATAAACTTTAAAATAAAAATAAATTTTTAAGAAAATTTCCCACAAAAAGAAAATAAAAAAATATTTTCTATAAAAATAGCAAACATTCCATAAATTTTGTATAAAAAGGATTTTCAAAAAAAAAAAAAAAAAAAATCACAACTTAAAAAATTTTAATAAAATTTTTCAATGAAAACAAATGTTGATGAAAATTTCTTAAATTGAAATTTCCTATGAAAAGTTTTCCATAAAAAATTATTCAAAAAATCATCGAATATTCTCTGTAGGGTGAAATTTTTATAAAAAATTATATTTTATTTTTATAGAAATTTATTTTAAAAAGAGTTTTTTCAAATATATAAAATAATTTTTTACCAAAAATTCCCATAAAAAAAACATTTGTATTTTCTGTAAAAAGTAATAAAAATTTGCTATAAAAATTCCTTAAAAATTTTATCCTAAGAAACATTTTTTTCTGAGGAGCAAAATGTTATGTAATTTTCTCTAAAAAATATTTCTTAATAGAAAATTCCCTAAAATTTGTTTCTAAAGAGAAAATTTCCTAAAATTTGTCTCTAAAGAGAAAATTTCCTAAAATTTGTCTCTAAAGATAAAATTTCCTTAAATTTATCTAAAGAAAAAATTTCCTTAAATTTTTGTTTAAAATTACAAAATTCCTTTAACATTTTTACTAAAAAGAAAAATTTTATTATTGTATAATTTTATAGATTAATATCGAAATATTGTAATAATTAGAATTTTATTTTTCCACAAACATAAAAACGTTTAAATTGAATGAAAAAATTGACATTGTCTAAAATCAACTATGTTCAGTATTGATTTTACTTTTTTTTTGTGGCATAGAAAGGAAATTTGTTTTAACATTTTCTTCAATTTTCTATACAGACAAAAAAATTCCTTAAAGAGAAAATTTTACCAAAAGTTTGATTATTTTCTATAAAAACAATTTCTTACAAAAATTTTCTTTAAGAAAAATTTTAACTATTTATAATCTTTGTTAAATTTTTTTTAATTTCTTTTAAAATACAAGTTTTTCTTATATTCTTTCTTTATTATTTTGTCAGCCGACAAAATCTTCTGTAATAAGAAATTAATAATTTTAATAATTTTTAAATTTAATTATTAATGATGTTGTAATTAATTAAAATTTTATTTACCAAAATAATTGGCTGTTTTGTCCCAAACAACCTTAATAATTCATCAAAGAAAACATTATTCAACCTCAAAATTATTTAGGCTAATATTTATTAATATTAATTCTTACGACCCTAATTATCTCAAGTCCTTCATTTCACTTAACAATTACAAATCTATTTCTATTTTCTTACAACATAATCATCATCACATGACATTTAACGTTTCTAAACACCAGATAAATCACAGAAAACTGAAAACAAATCACAAAAAAAAAGACACAAATAAGTAAGAATATTATAGTCGGTCAAGACCGCATATGTAATACCCTACATCATATTGCTGGTTGTAAATGACTGCAAAAAAATATGAATGGCCCTCGTATAATTTGTTTTTCTTATTTATGCTTATGTGTGGCATTAAGCGTTTTAAAGGACTTTTTCTGGAGGATTACATGGGAGTCAACAAAATATGAATCGACCCTCGCATAATTTCGCACAGCAGTTTTGGCTTTTACATCACCCACGTATATGTGCGACTTATAAGTTTCAAAGTGATATTTGAAAGGTTGGTTGCATAAAACCCATGAGATATAATGAACCGAATATCGTATAATTTGGCACACTGTTTTAGAATTAGGGTTCCTCTTTTCCCAAGGTCTTTTTGTTCCCGGGTATTTAAATTTTTGTTCAATCCCGGGAATGAATTGGAAAATCATTTTTTCTATAAAATTAATATTTTAATAGTTTTTTAATGGAAAAATGCTTAAATTGTAGTGAAAACAATTAATTATATTCAAATATGATTCGATATTTTTGAAGTTCCGAGTGGAAGATATTTCCAAATTTTATCAAATCTAATTTTATGAATATAGAACTATTTCCTAGGTAATTGAATGCTGATGTTGCCATTGGGAGATATAGCTGTACATAAACATATATATTTACTTAAGTCCAATGTTTTTTTAGCCGAATGTTTAAAAGTTTTATCAGTTTAGATTCCTTTCAGGAAAATGTAGAATTATATATCAGCTTTTGACCAATAAGTGTCTATATTTATATTTAAGACAATTAGAAATAAATATGTCGGAATGGAGCCTAATATGGGACCCAAAACCAAATAATATATGTATGTTAAACACTTATTTTGTATTAATCCGATAAGTATTGTATCAGTCTATGTAAATATTTATTGGAGCGTTATAACAGGCTTTAAATAGGAAACTCCTTAGAACAATAACAAACAATCTGGACAAATTTAGTTGAATTCTTAAACGATTCCTTCTTGAATTTCTTTCCGAAATTTCGCGACAGAAATTTTCAGAGATTTGAAAAACTAAATTTCCCGGGTAAATCCCGGGAAATTTCATCCAGTGATGAAACCCTATTTAAAATATAAAATTACTTATTTTTAAAAAAAGTTGGTTAAAATATTTTTATATTTAGGATTTTATGAACTAAAAACTCCATTCCGGAGGAACATTTGTATGGGGCTTATATGAAAGAATGGGTACAACATAACCAATTTTAATAGATAACGTCCTTGGACCTTGGGCGGACATGCTTAAATCGACTCAGGAAATGATTCTGAGTTGAACGATATAGTGTAAAGTGGTAGTAGGATTAGACTCTTTTGTGTCCGTTACAAAAATCTGTGGTGATATGGTGATGTAGGGTATAACAAAAATGTTTTCTTTTTTCGACTCGATCTCTTTTTCTGTCGTAATGAAACAATAAATTCTACAATTCTTAGTAATGAGAAAGTGCGTTTTCTTTTTGCTTTCTAATTTTATTTATTTTATTTGTTCTTAAGAAAATATCGAAATGAACGATTTCGATTCTAAGATGTGTGTGCCAAAATTTTCTAATTGTTTAAAAATAAATATTGGCAATTTTACAAAATTGGCGCACTTCTTCTTAATGGCAATTAAATAATATGAAAAGAACCATAAACCATTTGAAATGAATTAAAACGAAAATAGAAAAAAGAGAAAATAAAATATAAAAAAACAAACTCACACATGAAACTAAATGAAAATAAAAACGCATAATAAGAACTAAAATTAAATTAAAATACCTGAAGATTCTTTTTTTAATTAACTAGAAAATAAAAAAGCGAGAAAAAATTTACAAAATTAAATGTGACTTTTTCTATTTTGTAATCTTAATGTAAAAACGCCATTGGCATTTACAACCAGAGGGCTAAATCAAGAGACAAAACAAAGTCATAGAAAATGAAAGCTTATTCAAGTGTAATTAGAACAATGTTGCCAAGTGCCTTGAAAAAGATTTAATCAATAAAATTCTGAATTTATGTTAAATTTTAAATAAACATTTCCCTTTAAGGGTCATTTCAGTAAAAATTTCCCAAAAAAGTACCCATTTAAAAAAAAAAACTTCGAAAAAATATACATTTTAAAAAATTTTCAAAAATGAAAAAAATAATAATTTTATTGGTAGGTTTCGAAAACGAAAATTTCAAAAGTTAGTCTTTTTATAGAAGCTTTTCGAAAAAAAAAACATTTTTAAAGAAAACATTCGGAAGAAATGTTTTTCTTACTTCTTTTGAGGTGTAATTTTCGATAAAATGTCATTTTTGGTAAATTTTTGTTAAAAATTATTTTATGGGGAATTTTTCCATAAAATTTTATTCTCTAATGAAAGTTTCGGCAAAAAATCTTCATATGGTGATATTTTCAACAAAATTTTCAAAAAAGCTTCTTTCTATGGGCAAATTTGCGATAAAATTTCTTTTTATGAAAAATTTTCGATAAAATTTCTTTTTATGGAAATTTTTCGATAAAATTTCTTTTCATGGAAATTTTTCGATAAAATTTCTTTTCGTGGAAATTTTTCGATAAAATTTCTTTTATGAAAAATGTTTGATAAAATTTTTTTATGGAAAAATTTTGATAAAATTTCTTTTTATGGAAAATTTTGATAAAATTTCTTTTTATGGAAAATTTTCGATAAAATTTCTTTTTATGGAAAATTTTCGATAAAATTTCTTTTATGGAAAATTTTCGATAAAATTTCTTTTTATGGAAAATTTTCGATAAAATTTCTTTTTATGGAAAATTTTCGATAAAATTTCTTTTTATGGAAAATTTTCGATAAAATTTCTTTTTATGGAAAATTTTCGATAAAATTTCTTTTTATGGAAATTTTTCGATAAAATTTCTTTTTATGGAAAATTTTCGATAAAATTTCTTTTTATGGAAAATTTTCGATAAAATTTCTTTTTATGGAAAATTTTCGATAAAATTTCTTTTTATAGAAAATTTTCGATAAAATTTCTTTTTATAGAAATTTTTCGATAAAATTTCTTTTTATAGAAATTTTTCGATAAAATTTCTTTTCATGGAAATTTTCGATAAAATTTCTTTTCATGGAAATTTTCGATAAAATTTCTTTTCGTGGAAAATTTTCGATAAAATTTCCTTTTATAGAAATTTTTCGATAAAATTTCTTTTTATAGAAATTTTTCGATAAAATTTCTTTTTATAGAAATTTTTCGATAAAATTTCTTTTTATAGAAATTTTTCGATAAAATTTCTTTTTATAGAAATTTTTCGATAAAATTTCTTATTATAGAAATTTTTCGATAAAATTTCTTATTATAGAAATTTTTCGATAAAATTTCTTTTTATAGAAATTTTTCGATAAAATTTCTTTTTATAGAAATTTTTCGATAAAATTTCTTTTTATAGAAATTTTTCGATAAAATTTCTTTTTATAGAAATTTTTCGATAAAATTTCTTTTTATAGAAATTTTTCGATAAAATTTCTTTTTATAGAAATTTTTCGATAAAATTTCTTTTTATGGAAATTTTTCGATAAAATTTCTTTTTATGGAAATTTTTCGATAAAATTTCTTTTTGTGGAAAATTTTCGATAAAATTTCTTTTTATGAAAAAAAAATTGATATATTTGTTTTTTATGGAAAATTTTCGACAATATTTTCTTTTATGAGACAATTTAAAATTTCATTTTATAATTAAATTTCATTTTAATATATTTTAGAAAAAAATCTTTCCAGATAAATTTTAGCCAATTTTTTTATAAAATTATTATTTATCGGAAATTTTTTGATAAAACTTTTTATAACAAATTTCCAATAAAATTTTTTATTCAAAAATTCTCATTATTTTTTACAAGAAATCTCTTTTTCTGAGAAAATTCTGATTTTTTTATAATTAACCTTCAAACAAAATTTAACAAAATTTCATGTTAAAAGACCTCTTTGACATTATTTCTCTTTTATAGAAAATTGTTTATAAATCTTTTTTTATAAAAATTTTCGATTAAATTTTTTATAGGAAATTTTTGGATAATTGAAAAATAATAATAAAAATTCTCCAGTAATTTTTTTAAATTTTTTTATAGAAAAAAATTATCAAAAAATTCTTTTGTAGGTAGAAAATTGTCTTAGAATTTTTTTTAAGAATTTCTATTGTAGCAAATTTTTTTAAAAACATATTTGTAAAAACTTTGTATGAAATTTTTCCAAAAATACCTTGTAGTAGGGTTTTCCCAAAAATTGCTTATGAAGGACATTTATTAAAAAACTTGTCTAAATATCCACATTTTTTGTAGGAAATTTTCTCAAAAAATTTATATTTGCACGAAATTTTCTAAAAGATATCTTTTATAGAAATTTTGTGAAATTTCATTTTTAAAGAACACTTTCCTTATGTAGAAGATCATTTCCTTAAAAAATTTTATATAAAATTTCTAAAATTTGTCTATATATAAAATTTTTTATAAAATTTATTCTCGAATTTATTTCTTCCTAAATAAATTTTCTATAAAATTTCCTAAGATGGAAAATTTTCTGTAAAATTTCCTGAGATAGAAAACAAATTACTCATAATTTACTAAAAATCATCTGGCAACCTTATGTACAAAACTATTCAGAGCTTTTTCTCAAAAGTTTCGTTAAAGAGCGTTAGAAAAAAACCAGCTAAGAGAGAGAGAGAATAACAAATGAATACTAAATAAAAAATGTAAACAAACGAAAAAGTAAAGACGCAAATTTACGATCAATGTACTTTTGTTATTGTAAAATTTCGTGTAAAAAAAGAAAAACAGATAAATATCGCGTCACAATAAACTCACAAAATACTAGATACATGTTGTTTGTCATTCTTGCATTTTTCATTATGTTTTGTTTTTGTCTTTATTTCGTACAAACATTCGAACGTAAACTTCGTTATTTGGCCAAAGAGTTTGTGTTTGTGTGTTTATGTTTTGTTGTGAATTTTCTTTTGTTTGTGTTTTTGTGATCGAGGTATAAAAACAGCTGATGTAAAAGCTTTTGAAACATTTGAAAAACGGAAGACTTACCAGACGGTTTGTAACTGAAAATTAAAGGAAAAAATTAAAATTAATTAATTTAAAAACAAATTAATGATAAATTTACAAACAAGTTGAAAATAATTAATAAACTGAGAAAAAAATAGAAAAATAATTATTAAAAAAACCAAAAGAAAGTGATAAATTAGTTGGAAACAAATTGAAAATTTAGAAGTGTTAAAAAAAAAAGAAAAAAGAACAGAAAAGTAACTGAGATAAATAATTAAAGAAAATTCAATTAATTTAAAAAAAAGATACAAATTAAATTAAAACAAAATGCGTCCATTCGGTAACGATATTACAAATATTGCCAATAATGGCAATAACAACAACAACAATAATAATGGCAATAATAACAACAATAATAACAACAACAATGGGAATAACAATAATAACGGCATCACAAATCAATATGTAGATGATCCTCGTGTTCCTCCTCACATTGCCAGAATTGGTGGAATTGTAACATTCTCTCCAATTGCTGGTCGTGGTGTTATACGAGTTGTGGGTCGTTGTGAGGATGCCAAAGAAAACAGCATGCTGGGTAAGTTTCTAATGTTATCAACAACTCCTCATTACACCACCCCTTTTGAGTTTATCCCCCTCCTCCGAAAAAAAACCAGTCAATTTAATTTATTTTGCAAAATAAAAGTTGCACTCGAATACAAAAACCTTGAGTTACTGTTTTGGATTAATCATAGATTTTGTGGCAAAGTTTATTTTTTCATATTTATCTTTAAGTCTACAGTTTCGCTGGAGTTAAGTTTTTCTTTTTCAGTTTCAGATTTTCTGTTGTTGAAACGCAAAAAAAAATATTTTTTCGTTGCCAAATAATTGAATTTTATTTGTTGCAAAAAATAATTTTTGGAAGAATTACTACTTAAAATTTTATCGCCTTGTGTATTTGCTTTACTTTGTTAAAAGATTTTATATAAATTTTTTTTTTAAAATTTGACATTCTAAACAAAAAATTGGTTTCCGGTTTGAATTTTTTTATTTTATATGCATTTCAATATGTTTTATAATTTAAATTAAATTAAGTAATAAAAGAAAAATATTTAAAATAAATTTATTTCATTTATAATCAAACGATCTTTAGTGACCATAACTTACAAATTTTTATCGCTTTAAAATATTGAAATACAACATTGACTTCAATGTCAAAAATTCGAATAGATAGTAATATTTCTTTTTCAAGAAAATCTAAACTTATCAGTCTTTTTTAATTCTCTGTAAATTTAGCATTCTGATGCTTAACTTAAGATTTGAAAATATAACCGCCTGACATTGGAAAGTGAATCTGCTCAAATCTAGTTTCTTCGTATTTAAAAAACACTTCACAGTGATTACAACATGTTTTTAATATTTTTTTTTATTTTTAAACCATGGGAGATATCTCCAAAAATACTCATGGTTACAGCTAAGATGTCTTCTAGTGCTGATTGCCGGATGGGCAGGTTTCAAACCGACCAGTGGTGGTCCTTCTAAAGTTGATCATCTTAGATATGTTTATTTTGTTTATAATTCGAAAAAACATGACGCAAAAATGTTACTACAAGGAGTGGAAACAAAAAATTCTTAACATGCATATAATTAAGAATTTGTTTTCTATATTTAATTAAAGTTATTATTACAATATACAACTGTAATGAATGTTAACCTTTTTTGAAAACACTTCGATTAACGTTATTGTTCTTGTTACCAAGTTGGGTTTTGTTAAAAATATTTAATAATTTTTGGTAGTGTAGGGTATAAATAACCAAAATACATCATTTTATGTAGAAAAACTTAATTCTCAAGACAGCTATTTACCCTCCAAAATACAATAAGTGGAAGTTATGCCATTATGTTATCCAAACCGAATTTCTTAAAAGGAGAAATATAAATAACGTTTTTTTTTCTCCTCATTTTTTATGTCCTTTTTAATATTTTTCAGAAATACTTCTGATTTCCGAAAAAAAATTCTTAAATATTTTCTTATTTAGTTTGATGTTTTTCTCATTCATTTTTAAATTTTAGACGATTTTAAGGTGATCACTAAATAGTACTGATAATATTAATGCTATTGATTGTATTATATTTAGATTATATTTTGAACCTTGAATACAAATGGTCCGCGCTCAATGAAATATGTTTTGAATATTTATTGTGGTCCGGTGCAGATCGCTATTTAAAAACTGGTGAAGTAAACAAAAGTTATAGACAGATATTTGATACAACATAAAATAAATGAAAATATTAATTTATAATTTCTTTCAATTAAAAGCAAAAAATCTGAATTTAGACAAAATTTTGCAGATTTTTTGTTATTTATTTTGTTGTTTTTTTTTTTTCATTAAATTCATTTATTTCAATAAAAGTGAAATTTTACAACTTAAAACTAATTCAAAAAAAATTATCGTTATATAATTTTATATATCAATATCGAAAGATTTTAACAATATTATAATATTGTACAATATTATTTCACAACAAGCGCAAAAACATTTATTTTAAAAAGAATTATTCAATTACAAATCAACTATGTTCAACGTTGATTTTGCTTCATATATTTTTTTGTTTGTATTTAATGATAATGTTAAGTAAACTTATGTTACATGAATTTTTAAAATATAATGGATTAGATACCTCTAATAATAACCCATTTTTCGTAACTAATAAGAATCAACAATATTTAAGATGGAGTTGCAAATTAGAGATCACCAAAAACATGTGAGGGAGAAAACCTGAATCTACTTTTCAGTAAGCGAATTAAACTCTAGCTAATTTCATTTTACATATGTATGTATGTATGTATGTAAGCATGTAACGTATAGACTCTTAAACGTCTGGATCAAACTTAATGAAATTTTCACAGAATGATCCCAAAATACCCAAAAGCAACATATGCTATACAAAATTCGGATAGGACCAGGGGAGAAGTACCCCCCCTACAAAGCAAATATTTATTTTCGAATTTCTTAGGAAATGTAACAGTCAGAATTCTCAAATTTAGTCCCAACAACTTTCTCAAGGAACTATTTTGCTGGATAAAACGTAGGACAGATAAAACCAAGTGGAGGGATATCACCCATACAAATGAACATTTTTTTGGCTGGTATATAGTATATAAAACAAAAAATTTACATAATTTTTCTATTATTTGCATAATAATTTATTTAACACTTTAATGCAAATTGATTTAAAATGTAAGTTTTCCTTTTTGCTGGCACTTTTTTTTAAAAATGGTCATATTTTTAAATTTTACGCATTTAAAATTTGCAAAAATTTGACATATATTTTGAATACGTATATATAGATCAAATATTTGCAATATTGCAACTACAAAGATAATAACGACCTTCAGCCAAATTAATTAATCAAACAATTCATTTGTTGATGATTAATATTTTTTTTTTGTCATTTTTTATTTATTAACATTTGTTTGGGTGAAATGTTTTCGATTTTTTTCACATTTATTGTTGAAAAGATAAGATATTGAACTATAAACAAAAAATATCTCTTTTATTTCTTTAAAAAAATACAAAACAAAGAAGAAGACAATTATAAAACGATTGTTTAAATTAAACAATTATTTTATTTTTTTTTTTGGTTTCTGGTATGAAATAATTCCTCAAAGTAATTTGTAATAAGGATTTAATAACTTTAATTTCATATCGATTAAATATCATAAAGTTGAATGTTAATCATTTCAAATGGATTAATTTCAGAGTATTAAAGTCAATTTTGAAAAATTACGAAATATTTCTTTACAAAGTGAGAGAATATCACCATTTGGTTATAACAATTCTTAAATATCCTTTTTTTTTGAATTATGTAATCATAAACAATTCAAATAATTGTTTAAATATATAAAAAATATTATGAGAACCGTTTTACGCATTTAGAGGTTGACTCGGCTTTAAATAAACCGATTTTACTGATTTTAATTTTTTACGCCAATAACAAGTGATCAAAGCAAATTAAAATAAACTCTGACAATTACTTTGGATATGAGCATGCCAAAAGCAGACAGATGGACATATATAAGAATATATATACACCCCCACAATTACAAGTGTTCAAGGAATCATCTAATAACCTCATAATATTTATGTAGTCTACGTCGACTTAAAATCTATTTATTGGGCAGCTCACTATCATACTAAAGGTCCGTGATCAATGACATTTTGCTCGAATGTATATTGCTGTCTGGAAAAGATTAAAATCAGCAAAACCCTCAATTAATGAAGAGTAATTGGTCTCAGATGTCGGTTTATTAATTTTTTAACAATATCAAATTATTTATAACTTCTAATTATATTTAAATAAAATGGTGTTTTAATAGGCAGCTGTACCTACTTCATAACTATGATATATCGAAAATCGGTTCTACCGTATAAAGTTTTAACCAAAAATTTGATAATATTTATGGCTTTCAATATAAGTATTTTCTCTATATTACTACACACAGAAAAAAATCATTTTATATTGATTTTTTTCTGTGTGTATCAAGTTGTTGGTTAGTGTCTCGAACTAGTCTGAAAAGTAACATCACAGTTCACTTTACTATGCTCTTGACTAATTATTTTAACATGGTCTTATCCTTGGATGTAACACATTGCCTGTAGAGACTGTAGATTATCTTCAATATAAGTACAATTGTGCCTACGATGCGCCTTGTGACGATAATCAAATGGTTGAACGTATTGTTCCTAAAACTTTTTTATCTAATTGGACGTGGGGAACGTTTACTTTGCTGTCTCCTTTCCAAACATGATAGCAATATTATATTATTATTTAGAGATTTCGTTTATTTATAGAGCATCAAGGTCGGAAAGAAAACAAGGCTCAAATGCTATTGAGTGCATTAGGAAATTTTATGCTAAAAGATGAAACCGTTTAGCTCAGTATTCTGAGTATTTCGGAACGGAAAATAAGGCCAATACTTGACAGGTCTAAAAAGATACAAGTTCCAAACAAATTTAGTAATGAACGTCAAGAAACTACTATTTCTGAAACGATTTACGATGTTCGTCCGTCTGTCTTTAATGATGAAAATTTTGCATAAAACTTGGAGGTTTTTACTTTCTTAGCTTTTGAAAAATTTGTACTATTACTTATTACTTCTAAAGTATGTAGGGTGTAGAAATAAATATACATTTATTAGATACTGAAAAAATTCCAAATTTTTATTTTTCTCTGTAAATTATTTCGTTTTGAACAAAATATGTTAGATTTTGAAAATTTTTCAGAAAAAATATTATAGGAAATATTAAAAGCCAAATTTAGATATTCATTTTTCAAAATATACAGGATATTAAAAATTTTATTTAACTTCAAATAAACTTTTATTCTCATTAATTTTTTTATTATTAAAACAGACTCTCATACCAACTGACCGACCAAAACAAAACTCATGTAACAAATGAAATATTTCTTAGATTTTTGTAGTTTTCATTATTTTTACAATTTTCAAAAAATTTTCAACGTTTTATGTAATTTAGACAATTGATGGCAAAAAAACAGAAACCGAAAAAATAAAAAATTAACCATAACTACCAAAAAAACACACCAAAATACACAATTACGAGTTTAAAACAAAGTTTTGGACTTAAAATAGCAAAAAAAACTTATAAAAAATTGTTAAAATTTATTATTATTTATTTTTTTTTTTTTTTGTTCAAAAAAGTATTTGTTTAATATTATTTTCCGCAATTGAAAGAGTTTAAAAATAAATGGATTTTATAATGGAAAACTAAAAATGAATAAAGAAAATTTATGAAATATTTTGTTTACATGAAACACAAGAAATAATTAAAAATTAACTAAAGAAACAAGTAAGAATGCTAAATTCGGCTCAGCCGAATCTTCAATACCCTCCACCATAAATGCATTATGTTTCGTACGTAATAACTTACACATACTCTTACAGGCGTATGCAATACATACTAGTCATTATATTAGTTATATATATTTTTACTGAACCGATATTGATAATTTTTGGAATGATAATGAAGAGTACATATAACTTTATATCAAGTCAAAATCTTATTCTAATTTGTAGATTTTGAAATAAAATTTTTACAAAAACTCTTCTTTGGCACTTAGAGGTTGTCTCAAATATCGGTCTATACCTTTTGATATACTGAAGTTACCGAGGTTTTTAACAAATGTAGTCAGGAAAAATTTCTTTTAGCTCTGGTTATTATTGTGGATATGAGAGTGCCAACAACAGACAGACTGAAAGACAGACATAGCTAAGTCGACTTATGTTATGTGTAAGCGTTACACAAGGTATGACAAAGTTTATATATCACCTTTACCACTTGTAGTCGTGTAGGGTATAAAACCTATAAATAAAATTTAATAAAATTCATTATTACACTCATCACTTTACAACAACAATTTGCTATAATTCCAACTGAATTATCTGGGGAAAAAGTAAATAATATTCAATGGAAATTATAATTATTTGAAATTAATAAAAATTTAAACTGTCAGTCGGTTGAGGGTTTATTTATTTATTTATTATTAATTTATTTGTTTGTTAGTTTGCTAACCCATCGGACCAGTGACTAACTAACCTGAAAGTTTTTAATAGTTTTTGTTCGATTGACTGACTGACTGGCATAACTTACACCAGTGGGGCAAGTGAGTGAATTTTTTGTTACTGTTGCTTTTTTATAAAATGTGCGTGTTAATTAATTAATACCTGTATTACAAAATAGTTTTTTAATATATTTTCCTTAATAGTTTAATAAACAGTTAATTATTACTTTTTATTGGATTTAATTCAATATATATTTTTTATTTTATAATATATAATTTGAGTTCCAATTTTATTTATATATGGAACTGTTTGTTTTAAATAAATTTTATTCAAAACAAAACATTTTAAATTAAAGTTGCAGGGCTTTCAAACCTGGTTTAATGAAAGTGAATTTAACTGGATTTAGCCCACCTTAATTGGATTTTAAGCAATTTTTTATATATCCCAATATTGGGATATATAAAAAGATAGGTTATGTAGATCAACAGTTTGCAAGGAAATGTGACGGAGAAGAAAATTGATGGCAGAATTGAATGAAAAATTCAACCTTAATACGAATTTGAAGCTGAGTATTTAGTCATAACTTGGATAGGAGCTTATCTAAACTCCTATCGATTTGTGGGGCAAGATATAAACTCTTTTCCGCGATTTGGTACTATAGTCACCACAATGCTCTCCAAGGAACCACACCAACGTCAGTGCGTATATGAGGGGTGATTACATATCGGGGCAACTGGTAAATAATAATTTTTGGATATTCACCTTACATATGCAACTTTATAATAATGATGATTATATGAGGAATCCAGAGTCAAATCATCTAAGAATTAATTTTAATCAAAATAAATATCTATCAATATCTTCAAAGATACCTATATCTCATTAATATCAAAAAAGATATGGCACAAAACACGTATTAAGATTTTTTGATCGCACTTCAAATAAAATTTATTTTTATAAAAAAAGTAATTTTAATAAAATATTAATTTCATTCAAATATTTAAATTTTAAAAAAATTTCCCAATCAGATCCCTATTTCTACAGTCTCCTCTTATATATATCAATCATATACACATACAAAAAAGTATATATCACTTTGTTTTTCGGTTTTTGTTTTGATTCTTCAATTTCTGCTACGTAATAACAATAATATGTTTTTAACAATAATTATTTAAATATTTAAACAAAAGAAATATTATAACAAATTAGTTTTTAGTCGTCTTTTATTTTTATCTTATCAAGGTAGCGACGAGCAATAACCCGCCTTAATTTTTTTGGATGTTTTTCTTTTTTTGTTTACTCTTTAGACACTCAAGTCGTTTCATTTTTTACATTTCAAATACAAATCAATTGTTTAATAATTTTAATAATAAACAAAAAAATAACAATAAAATGAATGTAAAAAAATTAAAATTACAAAGACTCTCTGTCCTCTTAAGCCAAATAGTTAGTTATTAAATGTAAATGTATTAACAAAAAATAGTTTAAGGTCAATGGACTAATTTTGGAAACAGGGACGGACAGTTTTTTAGTGACAAAAGTAAAAGTTAAAATATAAATATTTTTTTTATAAAAAATCTTTTTGCGAAATTTATATAAATTTCCTAATAATTAAAGTGGTTTTAATTATGCTATAAATTGAACTTTTATTCAGGAATACAAAAATAAGAAACAAGTTAAAATGCAATATACGGCTTTGCCAAATCTGCAATACCCTCCACCACACATGCATGTAATGTAAATACGTTATGTTTCGTACATACACACTCACACATACACTCACAGACGTATACTATATATGAAAGTTTTTCTTTAATATAACACGAAATACTTAATGAGTCATAAAATTTGGCTATAACTACTGAACCGATTTTAATAATTGGAATGGAGTAATAATGAAGTACACACAGCTTAATGTTTCATTTTAATTTGTCGATTAATAATGGACAATTTTACGAAAGTTTTAGCTTGAACTTAGAGGTTGTCTCAGATATCGGTCTATATATTTTAATATACTGAACTGATTTTGCCGGTTTTAAAAAAGAAAACTTCTATGAATATGAGAAATACTCAGACCAAACTTAATTGAGTTTGGTAAATTATTGTGGATGTGAGCCAACAACAGACAGACGGTCGTTACTAAATCGATTCAGATTTTGTGCTAAAATTTTAAGATGCCAAAAAAAATTGAGCTTTCACTTTTAACTATATCGTTTGACTCAGCATCACTTTCTGAGTCAATTTAAATAAATCTTGTGAACAAAATTCGGGCCGCAGTTTTTAAGATATCGTAATAATTTGACATATGTCATTATATTTCCTATAGAAATTGGCGATGATGGGTCCATTATTTCACCCAGCACTCATATAAATGTTATTAGGGAATGTGGATTTAAGGCACAAAAGTGCTAAGTACAAATTACTATAATGTTATCCTGAGCGGTATGCCAAATTATACGGGAATCGGTTCATTATTTTCATTTTACTTTGAAGGGCTTTAATCTCATATATACCATGGTATTGTAATAAGAATCGGTTAAATCAAGACAAATATAAGCAAAAATTGATGAGCGAAAATTTTCCATAATTTTATCTAGATTCCTCGTTCCTTCCTTCCCCCACATGGTTGTTAGTATCATTACAGTATACTGCAGTCTTAAGCAAAAAAATACCACAATACGAGGGTGGTTAATTAATTTTTGGTAGCTTCGACTTATAAAAGACTATAACTTCCTACTTGTTTTGATTTCTTAATTATTTTTATTTCATTTATTTAACACAGATCTGTATCAACTATTCAAAAATATACTTTTTTGTGATCCAATCAATAATTTGTGGCCTTAAGGAAATTTCATTGATCAGCAAAATATATTTATAGAAAATTTGTATTTGTTACATATTAAAAATTATCTAAAATTCTGATATGGTGCGCTCGTATCTGAAGATATATTGTCAACATTCTAGTACTATTTTTAGGATCATATATAATCTAAAAATAATTAAATAATAACATTTTGATTTAAGATAAAATATATTTTTATAGAAATCTTCTTTTTTGAGTTATAACTATCTTGCAACAAATGAACGATGTATATAAAATTATTCTAATATGTTTGTCTCTCAATATGCCTAAAAAGAGATATCGTGTCTTATATATTAAAAATATTGCATTTTAAGTTCTTCAGCCACAAATAGCAAAATTTATTATTTATTTTTCAAAATATTTTTCTTTTGACGTTTAACAAAAACGTGTTATTTTATTTTGTTTATAAAAATAAAATTTTCTTTTCGTTTTACGTAAAATTGTCACATGAATATTCAAAAATGCGTTTTAAACAACAAAATATGCGTTTTTCTAATAATTTGAACACAATTTTTCAATTTAGAATAATAAAAAAATAAACCGCAAAAAACCACGATTCAGATAAGAAAACTCTTAAGAAAAACAAATAAAACTAAAAACGAATTTATAGTCTAAATAACAAATAAGAAGTGAGATTGAAAAAATCTTAAACACACGTTTTTTTAGTAAAACATCTCTTATTGTGATCAAGTTAACCTTGTAAAAGATGTCAGTAATTATGTTTAATGTCAAACAAATGAAATATTTTGTTAATCTGCTTAAAATAAGTGACCAGAAAAAAGTGCGTACTTAAATTATTTATTATTTTGAACAAAACCCAACATGGTCCTACAAAAGGTAGGACAACCATACAAAGTTCTGCAACTATTTTAAATGTTATTACACAGTACCGGAAAAACATGTCCGTTGACAGAATAGAATGAAGGAATAGTCCACGTGAAGTTTCTAAAGCCAGAAAAGGCATTTTCAACAGAGTTCTCAACATAGAAAAGCACCCCGGTTAGCTTAGTGCTTAGTGATACATGTTTCAAAACATACAAGGCTCGAAAAGTACCTGACTGGGTCGCTGCTTAACTTAACTAAGTCAAGTTTTCTAAAAAAATTTTGGTGCTTAATGGATGACGAAACGTATTTTGTGCTAAATTTGCGAATGTTGAAGAAAAGTTTAAGACCTAAAAACAGTCAAAATTTCCCAAAAGCGAAGTCAAACATTTGTTACGACGGGCTCTATAAATATCGAAATTTACATCAGAAATTGTTTACAAAATAAAGCGATTCCATTCATAAGACTTTATAATGTGTACACTTATTTCTGGCTTAACTTGGCATCCTGTCACTATGGTAAAAAAAGCCCGGGTCGGCAAAGAGAGACATATGTGCACTTTTACTACTTGCTTTTTCACATTTAATTAATATTTTGTAAATTCACTCAGTCAGACTTGAGCCGTCACTGAAAGTGATAACACCACCATCATACATATTTGTATGATAAAATTTTTCGATCTCACTCCTTAATAGATAAATATAAACAAAAATGACATTAAAAACAATTATTATTTAAAATAAATAAATAAAACTAAACAAAATTAGAACGAACCTCCTCAAATAATGATAATGAACTATAAATTTGTTAAAAATAGAAACGAAAATGAAAATTTTTAAGTGAAATTTTCAAAAATAATGAAAATAAAGAAAAAGAACAATATTAAGACGCATTAAATAAAATTGTGAATAAAATAAAAACCAAAATGTGTTAAATATTTCATTTTCAATGCAAAAACTCGTGATTTTTTCACCAAAAATTTAAATTGAAAATTGAAGGAAAAAAGGTGCAGTTGAGCAGCTTTTAAGTGGATGGAGAAGAGGAATTCTTACAATTTTTATGGTGAAATCTTTTGTTTAAGTTGAAATTTTGTTTTCTTCATTTCTTTGTTAAAAATTCAATAACGCATTTTCTTTTCTTTATGCAAAAATATTAATAATTAATGTAAACTTTTATTTTGTTTACTATGACGAAGAAATAATGCAAAAATAACAAAACATTTAATGACTGTAAATAAATAAAAATTAATTATTTTTTTTTCCTTTTTCCATGTGTGTTTGCACTAAATTTATGTGCTTTTTTCGTTAAGTGACTTTGCAATAAATTCGAAATTTATAATTTTAAAATTACGTTTTCATTTTCCTTATTTTTGTTTTTATTTTCTTTCATTATTATTTGCACCAAATACAGATTGAAATTTTCAATTTTTGGCAAAAATTCAGCCAAAATATGGCAATTTTGCGCAATTTCAAAATTTTTCATTTTGTGCCTTTATTTGCGAGAAATAAAGAAAATGGAAAAGCTGTTGAAAACGCATGTCTGTTTCGAATTTTTACGAATTAAAGTTTTCCAAAGAAATTTATAAACAAAATTCTGAAGAAAGAAACAATTAAACGTCATTTAAATATTTCCCGTGACTACAAATAATATTAAAGTGAATTTCACAATTTTAACAGAAAACAAGCAGACAGTATGACGCTAACGTCAAATTTTATAACAAAATGACAAAGTACATTTTTAGCCTGAAAATGTATTTTATTATTTTATAAAATAAATAAAATTTTAAATTAAATTAATAATACTTTATATTCGGCTGTAACGAATCTTTAATACCCTACACCAATTATACACTAAAAATTTCTCACGGAAGTATATAACTACCTTTCAGTATTTCCAGATGAATTCTTCGAAAATCCTCCAACTGTTTGAAAAAAAAATTTGGATCCCTCAATTCTTTCCCTTTTTAATAAAAAGTCATTACTGCTTCACCCAAGCGACAAACTTCATAAAAATATCCGTAATATTTTTAGAGATAATCGTTTTTCGTTTGATAGGGGACTACTACATCTCCGTGCCCTTTCCACGAAATTTTAAGTCTACAATAAAACGTTGTCAAAGCACAATTCAAGTGCCAAATTACTTGAAATTTCGTGTATTAGTTATAGTGATATGTGATATTAACTGTTTCGTTTTTATACCCTCCTCTACGCCCTATCCAAAAATGTTCAGCTTCAGGAAGTTGTCTTAGATAACGGTCAAAACTTACTCTCGACTGAAGTGATTTCACCGGTTTTAAATAAGAAATTTCGTAGGACAATAACAACTACTTTCGCCAAATCTCGTTGAGTTCTATTAATTTTTGTGAGTGAACCAACAACCGATGAACGACCAAAGTTATATCGAATCAGATTTCGAATTGTTGCTAAAATAAGATGATTATTTTTTGGCGTTACACAATACCGTCATCACCACTTGTAGTCGTGGCAAAAGCTGCTATATAAATATAATTCACAAATTTGAAGAAGATCGGTTCCAAATGACTGAAGGTCTCATACAGACAAATTTACGTAAAAAACTTTAAAATATATTCAGAAAATATACATTATGACAATAATTCGCACATTTCAGAATGGGAGTGTATGACAATAATTTTCTATAGCCAACATAGAGCGTATTGTAAAAAAACTACATTATTAGGAAACTATACGTTTGAATGCTTGGCCAACATGTTGTAGGACCAAGTGCGGTTTTATTAAAAATGTTTCATAATTTTAGTATGTACTTTTTTCTGGTCATTTATTTTAAACAGATTTACAATAAATTTATATATAAAAAAGTTATCTGATCAAAAAAAAAAAAAAAATTAAAATAAATAATATTTGGGATAAATCAAATAATAAGTGTTTGAAGAGATTAAGTTTTTTATGCGGGATTTAAAAAAAATCGTAATACTGATGTTCATGCGATTTTAAATTGTTGCGCATATCAACGAATGGATGTTTATGGTCCTTCTAACAGGATAAGGCGAACATCATAATTAAATAAGCTGATCGAAAATAAGAATTCTGTCAAAATTTCGCCAGTTAAATATATAGAATGATGTTGCTTTCAGAAAAATTTTTCATTGCAATATTACCACCCACCGTCACCCATTAATTTATCTTTCATCTTAAATTATGATCTATTATTTAAATAAATAATTAATTTTACTTAATTATTTCTTTAATGTCGAATAACATAAATTATTATTTTTTATTTCTTTGTGACAATTTCCGGTTAAATAATAAAATTTTCCTTTAAAATTATGTCGTTCAAAAGAAAAACATGCTGGTGGTACAAAAGCGTGCCATGTTGTTGTCATTCATACATACAAACAAAAATACATATAAACAACTTAATAAATTCATTAATACATAAATACTTCCATATTTTCTTTTTTTGCAAACTTTTTTGTTTTGATTTTTATCTTTGTTAATTCATTTATTTTGTATTTTCTTTGTTTTATTTTATTTCTGCATTTATTTCATCTAATTGCTAATTATATGTATGATTTAATGAATTCGTTTCTCTATTTGGAGCTTTTTTCCATTTTCTTCTTATTAACCATGACAAAAGCTAGAAATAATGCTTTTTTTACCCTACAACATGTTTGTAACGGGCAGAAAAAATTTTCTTCCACTACTTTAAGTATACCGTTCGACTCGGATTCAGTTCCTGTGTCGATTTAACCACGACCGTTCGTCCGTCCGTGTAGAGCTTGTGCGCAAAGTGCAGATCGAAGTTTAGCAAAAAATCTTAATGAAATTTGGCACATACTTCTATTTTGGCCTAAGGACGACGCCTATCTAAATTGGTTATGATCGGTTCATTTTTTAATATAGCCCACATACAAATGTCCAAATGTCCAAAAAATTCTTAAATAAAGAACTATGTTAACGAAATTTTGCGAAAATAAGTCCAATGATATTCTAAAACGATATGCCAATTATACATAGTTCCATATAAACCCTCTTTCAATATCACTTTTAAACTGATAAAACGCACATAATATTTAGTCAAATTAAAATAAATATAAACCAAAACTGTTGTGTGAAATTATACGAGGGTCGATGCATTTTTTCAAACTGCCATGTAACTCTCCAGAAAACAATCCTATCAATTTCATAATAATCTATTGCACACATAAGCATTAATAAATACGAGGGTCATTCATAAATTTTTCGTTGCAGTCATTTCAAACAATATTGTGGTGTACGGTATTACATAGTCGAAATTGATCGAGTATAACATTTTTACTTGTTTTTTCTTTTATTTCACAAAAATAATAATAAATTTTATTTAAAAAAGTTAAAAATGTATGTTTTTTTGTTGTTGTTATTATTATTGTGGTACTTGGACTTCCTCTTTTCAATAAAATAACAAAAATATTCATGTCTAATAAATAAATTAATTATTAAAAAAATAGAAAAGTTTAAAAAAAAGAAAAACTAAAATTGCATTTGACGCATTTTCTTTTGTGGCAAAATGTTCCCGATTTTCAAATTTAATTGTTTATTTTGACCATTTTTTTTTTTGAAATTGAAAAAAGTTCTCTTTCTCTATTATGGCACAGAAGGGGGTTCCTTTTTGTTAAAAAAGCAAATTTTGGCATTGGATCAAGTTTTATATATCAAATCTTATATCTACGTGTATTTGCATTCACACATTTGTAATTGTATTTTTGTTAAGTGTAATGACCTGTTTATCTTTTAATAATTTTTCTTTAAATGTTCAATTATATTTTTAATTTTCTATAGAAGATTTTCTTTTTGTTGCACTTTTTAAAAATGTAGAAACTTTTATTTCTACTAACAATTTGTTTTTGGGGCTATTTCGCTCTTAATTTAAATTAAGAGAGGCAGAATTTTAAAAAGAGCAAAGAGTTTTTTTTGTTAAAAAAAGCTTTAGTTTCCGTTAAAAAGTAAGAAAATCATTTAAAATTTGAAATTTATATCAATAAACCTGAATAACAAATTTTGCAAAAAGATCGAAATATGGGGCTTCTGATCCATAACTATAATTTTATTTATTAAAATTCTCTTTTTTAATATTAATTAAACAAAATTATTGATGCAATAAAATTTTAACCAACAAATTGTTATTTAAACTTTATTTAACAAAAATTTGATGTTACTTTTCCAAGAAAATTTTTGTTAAAATTTTAATTTTATATTTTTTTTAGATTAAAATTTATCAAAATTTAACAACAAAAACATGGACTAAATGGAATGATACTTAACATACATACATATATGTTATTAATAAAAATTAAATCACTAAACTTTCATTGCAATTCCTCCAAAAACATATTTTTGTAGTTTTTAATCCTTCCAATAATGTTTTTATAGTGCTCTGTAGTGACACTACATTTGTGGTCATCTTTTTTGTGCTCCTCAAGAGCACGACAGTGTAGAGACTAAATCTCTGGCCTAAGCTCTAGGCAGTTTGGAGAATTTGCCTCTGTAGCAAAAAATACCACATTATTTTTCTTCTACCACTCATGAACTTGTTTACCATAGTGACAGGATGCCAAGTCAGGTCAAAAATAAGTGTTAAGGAAGCCTTTTAGGATGCAAAGAGTTTAAAAATATTTTAAACTTATCAATCAAAAGAATACTACACCCCTTGTTCAATTTTCCAAACCATGTAAGTTTTAGCAAACTCTAATCTATTTGAGACATGAGGAGCAGTTAAGAGGGGGACTTTTAATGATCTATTGGGCTTTCAAATTATATAATCTTATCCTTCTGATACAGTTTGAAAACTTATTGATAAATTTAATTATATTTAAATTCCTGCTACTGAGATAAATGTCGCCTTCTTCATTTAACGATGAACCATTAAAAGTGTCGCTACAGTTTCTCGTTCAGGTCCACCTATTTTAATTTGTAGGTTATGGTTTTTCTAACCATTTTATTTAATTATCCAATAATATTTCTTATTTCGCTATAATTTTGTTTATCAGAATCATGTTTTTAATGAGTTCACGTTTTTCTGGAGAACAGCGTTTAGACCAACTCATTTTTTAAATTCTAATAACACGCTTCTTGAAATATTTGTTTATTATAAATTACAGAAGCAACTTTACACTCTTTTTCACTAAATGTAATAACAATTGTTTGGACTGTTTATGGTTTTTTCCCAAGAATAATAGAAATCTTGCTATTATTTTGAGAGATCCTAATCTGATATTTAGTTTTTATACTAAAATTTATTGGAACACTCGTGTCAATTTAAAAGAAATGCATTCATTTTTTCAGAGAATATACTTTGAATTGCGGGAACACAAAATTGTAGCCATGTGACTAGTGCTATTATTTTGACCGCAGCTGTATGTATAACTAACTCCTTAATACAAAGTAAATTGAAAAATGTTATGAAACTGAAATTTAAGGGCAAATTGAAAGTTTTTTATAAAAATTTCCCATAAAGTTAATATTTTATAAACTTTTCCTATAAATCCTATAAAAATTATCCATAAATAATTAAATTTTTATTAAAATATGCTACAAATCAGTATTTTTATAAAAATGTTATGGAAAACTATGTGAAAATTTTCGAAATATCAAAATTTATCGATAATTTCCTATAAAAAAAATTAAAATATTTTTTTCCCAAAAACTAAAATTTTATCAGAAATTTGCTCTGAAAGTAACATTTTATATAGAAGTTTCTTATAAAAATATATTTTAGGAAAATTTCCTGTACTAGGAAAAATTTCTCTTATGGAAAAGCTTTGGATTATTTAAAATACAAATTTTCAGACAAGAGAAATATCCTATAAACAAAAACAAAAAATATTAAGAATTCAACAACAATTTCCTCTAATAAAGAAATTTATCCTCTATAAATAAAATTCAACGTTTTGCTCTTTAAAGACATTTTTTCAAAAATTTTCCACTCCGAAGGAAAATTTCCCATAAGAAAAAAAGTATTAACGAAAAGTCTTTACAAAGAAATTTCCTGCTCATTTCTTTTAAAATAAAAATTTTAAAAAAATTTTCTTTTCCAGTAAAAATAACAATAATAATTCTCAAAAAAAGCTGAGTGTAAAAAGTTCTTTTATAAAGCTTTATTTGTGTACATAGTTGCCAAATTAGTTTGAGAAAAAATTTTCAAACTTCGAGGGAAAATATCGTCAAATTTCCTAAACATCGGTGTTTAAGTTGTTTGTTAGTGAAATGACTTAAAAACAACATCAAAATAACTGGGTAAGTTTTATTAAATTCAGGGTATTACAGGCGGACAGAAAATTTCTTATAGTCTAAGTTATGGTGATAGATGATTTGGATCATAAAATCATCAAAATGATAATAAATCAAATCTGGCAACAATTTTTGTGTATCCATATTTTGCACAAAGAAAATGTATCTCTTAAATACTCTTTGTTCTAAATTTGTTATGATCAAAACAAAATAATAGATACACATTTGCAAAAAAAGAACAAAAAGTGCGTTGCAAGATCATAAGATTTACGTTGTTTAAGTGAACTGATAATTTAGTTCGATAGAAATTGTTCAACTGAGCGGAAAATATTGAAGAGCAGAGAACAAATTTGTTTAATTAAAATTTCCAGAAAATTCTTATGAAAAAAATTTAAAAAATAATTTTTAAAATTCTTAAAAAAAAATTATTAATATAAAAAAAATTCATTAACAATTTTCAAAATAAATCGAAGAAAACAACATGGCTTTTAATAACAAAACCTTGCAACAAAAATATGAAGGTGCAACATTATTAAGAGTATCAAAAAATTGGAATATTTTGAAAAATAGACCTTAAACATTTAAAAGAGAAACTAAACAGCTGACATTAAAAAAGATTTGGAGCAAAAAGAAAATAATATTTTGACAGTTGAACATTTAATGTCAAATGTTTAGTTGCTCTTTTAAAAGCGAGTGTGTGTGTGAGATTATTAAAATTTTTAAATTCCTTTCGTGAATAAAAATATTGATATTTTCTGATTGTGAAATTTATTTTAAAGGTTTCATTAAGAAAATAAATAAAATGGCACATTTGGTGGTTCAAGTAATTCAACGCTGTGAAAATGCTCAAGAAAATCAACATTTAGGTAAAATTTTATTTATTATTTTTTGTGAAATTATTAAAAATTTCTGATGACTAAATTCAGGTGTAAAGATTTATTTTTGTTTTGATTGGCTTTACCATTTGTGGATAAAATTCATTGACACAAACAATTTCTTTGAAGAAAACAGAGTTGTTAAAAACAATGATCTTGTGAAGGGTTGCCAGCTAGTGATTTTTATATTTAAAAATTGTGATTTGAAAAAAACGAATACAACGGTTTCAAGAACGCTTTTTTGTGAACAATTCAGTATCTTTGGAACTGTTGAATATTTTTTGACTAAAATTTCATATGGACATTTCTGAGGTGTTTTCCATTTGATTTGGAAAAGTATAGGTTTCTAGAGGGTCCTGGGTACGGGAAGAGGATCGCCAAAGTTAGTCTCCTTGGATATGAAAATTAAATAAAAATTTATAATCTATTGAAATAGAAATTTCAATAGTTCCAAATTTACAACTATTATTAAAAAAATTGCTTTTTTCTTTCTACTTCCATTTAATAAATTTTAAATTTTTAAATTAATGTTAAATTTCTTTATTTTATTTTCCAGATTTGTCAGAATGTGAATTAATGCAAATTCCCGAGGCTGTTTATCACTTAATGCGCAATACAGAATTGAAAACCTGTGATCTCAGTGGTAATGTCATCAAAGTGATCTCACCTAAATTTGCCATAAAATTCAGTTTGATAACAGGTAAGATTATTTTGTTATTAAAGAGTGTGACTGCAAAAATCTTAACTTATAATTTGTTTTTTAATATCGGAAGCAAGTCAAAGCATATTTATAAAGACTGAGATCGAAAAATTCTTAACACTCTTTTTTTATGAAAACTTTTAACCCAAGTGCCGAGAGAAGTTTACATCAAGGAATTTTTAAAAGAAAGACTGCTTTCATTCACTTATATTTGGCGTGACTTGGCTCCTGTCACCATAGTAAACAAGCCGTTGAGTGTACATGGACAATAAACGACCAGTTGAGAGATATTTAGCTCTTGTTAACAGAGAATTAAACAGCAGAAAAAAGTGTCCGAAACTGTGGTAGATTTTAAACGGAAATTGACTTCCTGTTCGAGCAAAATGACAGAAAGCACTGTGAAAATGTTGAGGGAAGATTTACCGAAAAAGCTTAAAAATTTCATCACTAGTGATTAAAACAATAAAAATATATTTCTTGGTAAATTGATCTCACTCCTTAATAGAATTTCTTTATGTTAAGATTTTTTCCATCTCACTCTTTATCCAATATAATTAATCTAGAAGTATTTTAAATTAATTTTTGAAATCTTTTACAGATTTAAATCTATCGCACAATCAAATGTCTAAATTGCCTGATGAATTGGCGGATTTGATGAATTTAGCTAAACTGAATATTTCACACAATTCATTTATTGTATTGCCACCAGTGGTCTTCAAAATGCCTA
>PYHX02000495.1:27152902-27184081 GCA_004302925.2 Cochliomyia hominivorax
TTTCTGCTATTTAAGCGATTTTTTTTTTCATAAAAATTAGAAAATTTAAGAAAATTATTTAAACAATATATTGTGATTTTCACATTAATGTTTTTGGTTTATTAACAAGATCCCAAACTCTTCAGTGTTTTTATCCTTAATATAAATTTATTCAAGTTGGCTATGTCCTTATATAGTCCATCCACAAGTTGTTCTCAAATACTAATTCAAACGTATGTTCCTGCTGAAATTTTACACAGAATTTGGCAAATGCCAAGTACATTAAAAACTCTTATAGACCATTAACCTCCAATCAGTTAAAGTATTTTTAGAATAGGAACAGTGGAACAGTGTCTCCTTAATGGAATTCAATTGGTGAAGTTTTCTACATAAATTTATGAAACTTTAAAGCTAAATTATGAAAAGTATCTGCAAGATTTTAAAGCGTTAACTTATTCTAAAGATAACTGATTTCTAAAGAAAATATATTGTTGCATAAATAGAGGTATGTAAAGTTCGTTGAAGAGCAAACATATTACCAGCCTTCATACATACATAATAACATACATATGTATGTACGTAGGTAGAACAAACTTTTTATTAAAAGTTCTTCTTCTTGTTTTGTTAAAGATGACCACTTGAGCCTTTCAAACAACTGTTGTTTTAACTACTGTTTACAATATGACCAACGAACCAGCTCAACTACGCTATTGTATCTTGAATGACATCTTTTATGTCATTAATTTTTTTGTTGTATCTCTCTTTTTATTGTTAATTTTCTGTTCATTTCTATATACATGAATTCTTCTGTGACACAATGTATCGTTTATATTCTTTACATTGAGTTTGGTTCTGTTCCGTTTCATAACGTTCATTCATTCATTCTTTAGTTACAATTTTGTTAACTCTTAAATATATTTTTGCACATAAAATATGTCAGTTGCATATGCTGACATTAAAAAAAACAACAACAATAAAAACAAAAGAGTGGTGGCAGACTCCGGCCTCATGCTTCGTTGGATGGACGCTGGGTTTACATAGCATCATATGAACCAGACAACCAAACCAAACGTTTGGTTCAGCCATTTAGCCAGTCACTCATACGCTCATTCTCTCTCACAAGCAGTCAGTAAGTCATATGGACGAATGGACATTTATAGCTTTAGGCTAAAATAATGGATGACTCTTTGAAGACCACAAACATTTTTTTTCGTTTTTGGACCAAGAAAATTATACACAAACAAACTTTAGCAATGATTACATTTCTGGTGACGACAAAAGAGTAACAAAAATAAAACTTAAATAAGGAAAAGAAGTAAAGGAAAAATGTTAAGAATTATTTAGGTTTTTAGTTAACATTAAAGTAAAAATGAATAATTTATGTTTTCTTTACACATAAGTAATATTATCATCTTTATTACAATATTTTTTATTTTTAATGACTGAGATCGAAAAATTCTTAACACACGTTTTTCATTAAAATTTTTAACTTTTTAAAAGAATTGAATATATCGTAAATCTGATTAAATAGGTGACCAGACACAAGCGCGTACTAAAATTACTAAATATTTACACAAGATCCAACTTGGTCCTACACAAAGTTGGTCAACATTCAAAGTTCAGCCGTCAAACTGTTTCTAATATCCGGGAGAACTTGCAAGTTGATAGAAAACCACATTCAGGAAGAAGGAAAAGTCAACATGATGTATCTAAACAGTAAACTTTTTCAAAAGGGCTCAGTGCTCAGACTATTTGGTACGTAAGATTAAAGCTAATGCAGGTATAAAAACAGAAAACCAAAAATTTAGAGGACAAAACAAGAGCACGAAAATTTAATTCTAAAAAAAATTCTTGCTGCATAACGAATGACGAAATATATGTTCCGGTAGATTTTTCGCAAACTTCCAGCAAAAGAGGCTGCTTCTATTCAAAAGCCTTTCAGAACGTGTCCACTTAATTTTAGCTAGTCTTATCATTCCGTCACTATGGTAAATAAGCCTTTTTTGGCACAATAATAACAATGTGGTATTTGTAGCAAGAAAATGAAATCCATCAAACTGTCAGGAGCTAAGTCCAGTGGAGAGATATGGGGCTCTTGTTAAAAGAAAATTTAAGATCATATAAAGTATCCAAAAATGTGGCAGATCTTATACGATAACAAACTACCAGTTTGAGAAAAATTTTTTAAAGCTTAAAAAAAATTATGAAATGTTTTCCGAAAAAGGTTCACAATTTTATCTCTAATGAATAAAACTATAAAAATAAGTAAAAAACAAGAATATTGCAAGTTTAGTGGTTTCTTCTTATTCTTAACATTTATGTATGTTAAGAATTTTTCGATCTCACACCTTAGTTTTGGGTGAAAAATTTAAACAAATTATTTTTTAAGTGGCTGCCAGCTTAAATAAATATCTCGGTTTGAGGGGTCCAAAGCAAGAGAAAAACAAATAACAAAAAATCACCTTGAAATAAAATTCTTTTGTTCTTAACAAACCCATCTGCCCGTCTTTAAATGAAAAAATCGCACAAAAGAAAAATTACCCCACATGTATGTTTTACAATAAAAACGAAATATTGAGATCTTTTTTCAAAATTTATAAACAATGGTTATCAAAAAGTCAGCAGACACCACCCGTTTGGCATAAAAAAAATCTTTTATGAAATCAAAAAAAAAAAAAAAAAGGCTTAAAAGAAACAATAACAATAAAGGTAAGAAAACGGCTACAATAACAATAAAAATAACAATAACGTATCAACTACTCAAAAATGTGAAAAAAGAACAAATTATGGTTTTCATAGTTTTAGATTCAGATTTTTTGGGGGACTTCTCCTTTATGATTGAAATGTAAAAAAAGATTATGAAAACTGAAACAAAATTCAATTCAATTTTAAGTTGATTTGTTCTCTTGATACTTAATAAAAGAGAAGAAAAGAAGACCCCCAGAAAATTTAGAAATTAAATAGAAAAAAACTTATTGTTTAATATTGAAAAATGAAACAAGAAAAATGTTAGAACAACTTATTCAGAATAATCAGTATATTCTTTTTTCAAAACACAATAGAGATTTAAAAAAATTCAATAGTAATTGATCTTTATAACTTCGTTATATCTGAATAATGAAATTTTAAAACGTTTAGAGTAAAAATTCAATTTTTCAATCAAAAACTTAATTTTGTTGTTAGAAATTAATCCGGAATTAAAAAAGGAGTATTTGATTTTAAAAAAGAGATGATGTTTGATATACAAAAGTAATAATTACAAAAGTTAAAGGAGATAATAGTTTTTAATAAATTTTACATACTTAAAACCTGCTTAAGAACTTCCATATAAAAGATCAAAGGTCATATATTAAAATTGTTAAATAAGTTTAAAATTGATAATATTTTGTTATTAAATTGACAACAATTAAAAATAAAACACAATTATGATATAAATTAATAAATGTTCAAGCAATTTCAAAATTAATACGATATTTTTACGAAAATTTTAGATTTTTACGTTAATTAAAAATCTAATATTTATTATAAGTTCAAAATGTTAATGTTTTCGAAGATTTAAATTTTAGAAAAAATTGTAAAAAATAAAAAATCGAAGAGTTCGAAAAATATAACACAGATTTTGACAAAAAATTTTCAAGGTGTAAGAATTTATACATTTTTATACCCTACATTATCTTAAATGTACTTGTGAGGATATAGGGTAAAAAAAGTTTTACTCAGATCCCTTTCTGATATATATTGATGAAATTTTATGTCTATTCTTATTTTAGTCTAAGGACAAACCCTATTAAAGTTTGTCATCTTGGGTTAAATATTGCAGGAAGCTCTCAAACAAATATCCTTCTGGAACATGGTTCTAAGCTTATAAAAGTTCCTGAAGTGATATTTATTATTAAATTTAAGTCAAATACATTTTTTATCAGTCCAAACACATATGCCTAATTTCAAGGAAATCCACTCCATACATCTTAAAAAATTTGTCAGTATTGTGATATTTCCTATATTTATTTTTTATATAAACACAAAACCAAATTTTTCGATTCATAATTTTCAGCAGTCCTCATATAACCCTTACTTCCGAAAATTATCTTAAATTTCATAAATCTTTCATATATGTGTGTGTCTGAAGAAAATATTTTGAATAAATATATTTTATACCAGCACAAATCAGAAAAACAGATCCTTCGAGGTGTAGGGTATTAAAATGACAAAAAGTAGTAATGCTATTCTCACTACATCGAATCTATAATACCCACGAAATTGAAAGTTTTTCCTCTGAATTTCAAGCTTGTATGAAATTTTAACCTGTAATTTCTTTGTTACTTTACCCTTTTTGTTGATTATAAAAAATGAACTGTTTAGAACAATAACAAATAAACTGGCCAAATTTTATTGAATTCGAATTATTATAGCGATCGTGATAATGTTCTCAACAGACAGACATTGTTCACAAAATATAAAAAATTAAGAAAAATTATCTAAAGAGAAAGAAGATCTAGCGCCAAAATTAATAAGGAATAATGAAGAAAAAGCTACTTAATTGAGTAAAAATAATTTGAACATTAATACTTAGGAGACTGAGTCCATATGATTTTGGATCCAGTTTTGATAAAGAAAATTGGAAAGAGATCCTAACACAAAACACTAAAAACTAAATATACCTCGATTATATTAGTATTCCTTTGGATGAGAATGTTTCAAGAAATTTGGGAGCATGGAACTGAAACTTAACGATTTGATATCATGCGATTGCAAAAAGAAGTTCAAGTTTCCCATTAATATAATGATGTATCAAACAATAACCAACTTTTCAAAATGAAAAATTGGTAATTCTGAAAAGGTCCGCGATTATATAATTTTATTTTCTGGTAAGTCCAAGCAAAAACTAAAAAATCATACACACAAACAAGTCAGAATATACGTTTATTATTATTCGTATTATTATTATTATTATTATTATTATTATTATTATTATTGTATTAATATTATTACTATTATTATTATCATTATTATTATTATTATTATTATTATTATTATTATTATTATTATTATTATTATTATTATTATTATTACTATTATTATTATTATTATTATTATTATTATTATTATTATTATTATTATTATTATTATTATTATTATTATTATTATTATTACTATTATTATTATTATTATTATTATTATTATTATTATTATTATTATTACTATTATTATTGGTATTAATATTATTCTTTAAGAGTTGCCAATACTTTCATAATATAAAAATGAAGAAATTTTGACCCGATATGAAAAAATCTCAATACAATTTAACGATGAAATCTTAAATTTCATTAATATATTCATGTTAAAAATTACGGCTTCTCATTGTAATATAATAGAATGAAGTAAAATATATTTAAAGCATTTAAAAACCATTTCAAAATTTCTGAATTTTCTACACATTATTTTCTGCCTCACTCCTTAATTCCAGAACATTTATTTCTTCGTGACAGGTAATTGTCCCACTTTATAGCAAAAATATTGGAAAATTTTAAAAATGTTTGACATTCCTGACAAAACTTTAAATATTTGCACTCTTCTCTGGAATATTATTCTCCATTTTTAGCATTATTTCAGAAATACAAAAATATTTATTTTAAAGATATAAATTAAAATCTCTCGGTCTTCGAAAACGCATGTGTATCCAGCAAATCACAAGTAATATAAGATCAATATTTAAAAAAAAATTTAATATTTTTTATTTTACAAAAATCTTTAATTTGTCAAAATATTATTTGACAGCAACATATTGTATAATCCAAGTGGTACAGCGCAAGTGTATAAAAATATCCACAAATATCGGCACTAATGATTTTATATGATTGACAATTCTATAAATAATTTCAAATCAATTTTTTAATAAAAACAATGATGAGCAGATTTTGTTAATTTATCAAACTTCTCAAAATTAAGTTCTTTTATAAACTTGCAGAATTTTCAAATTTATAACACCTTTTCTGCATTATTTAACATTTTTTAATAAATCGAAAACTGTTAACACAATTTGTGAATGCATTTCGCATTCATTTCTTTTTTGAATTTTTAACTCTTTCTCACTTTACCTTTAATTTTCAATAAAAAACATACGATTTGATATATTTTTAATCTCTTCGTTACTAAAGTCGCGCTCTTACTAAAACCAATAAAATCGAATACACTTCGAATAATTTCCGTCGCTTGTATTATTTCTCTTTGAGTATACAAATTAAATCTCTCAATTTCTAAAGAACGTTTTGAAAAGACAGACACGATAAAACTAATTAAAAAAGGACACTTTTTCAGCAAATCCTTTTTCACAAAAAAATGTATACCAAATGTATCTAGCACATGTTAGGAAAAATCTGGGAGTCTGTAAAAAGGTGATTTACAATTTCTATAAATCTCATTGTCTGTATAAAGATGATATTGCACATTAATTAAGAGAAAGGTGTAGAGAGAAAACAAGTGAGAAAGAAGGAGAGATAGACTGATCAATTGTATCTATTTAGACAGGTAGTTTGAGATGTATCCAGCAGGTAGCAAAAACAAGAGATTAGACTTATGGGCAGATGGAAATATTTTATGCACAAAGATCGAAGAACGAATATAACATTGAACAATTTTTTACTAAAAAAAACAGAGAAAAGTGCTTAGTTGATGGGAAAACTGTTATTTACGTTTTTTAGGTTAAGACAATACCTGAAAACTATTGATTTTAGGAGAAAACAAATTTCATAAAATGAACTAATACTTTCAAATTCTTTCTTAAATTCATGAGTAACTAAAATCAAGAGAACATTCTCATTTATATACTATGAAGACATTTCTTTAACAAATTTTTTAAAAAGATTAAATTTTAGCAGAACATTTCGACGACTATTTTTACGTAATGTTTTCTATAAAAATTTGCAAGAAAACATTTCTATCGCAAATCTGTTCAAAGTAATAGAAATTTCTAAATATAATTTTCTTAATATAATATCTAATTTTCAATAGAAAATTTCTTAAAAATTAGGAAAAAAATTCTTTAGAAAACCTAAGAAAATTACTTAAGTGCAAAAATTTTCTCCTTTCAAATGTAAACGAAACTATAGAAAATTCTTTTAAAAATAAGTATCTACAGACAATCTCTATTTAAGTGTAAGATAATTTTTCTATAGAAAATCTCTTTAAATGTTAGAGAAATTATCTATAGAAAATCTCTTTAAATGTTAGAGAAATTTTCTATAGAAAATCTCTTTAAATGTTAGAGAAATTTTCTATAGAAAATCTCCTTAAATGTTAGAGAAATTTTCTATAGAAAATCTCTTTAAATGTTAGAGAAATTTTCTATAGAAAATCTCTTAAAATGTTAGAGAAATTTTCTATAGAAAATCTCTTAAAATGTTAGAGAAATTTTCTATAGAAAATCTCTTAAAATGTTAGAGAAATTTTCTATAGAAAATCTCTTAAAATGTTAGAGAAATTTTCTATAGAAAATCTCTTTAAATGTTAGAGAAATTTTCTATAGAAAATCTCTTTAAATGTTAGAGAAATTTTCTATAGAAAATCTCTTTAAATGTTAGAGAAATTTTCTATAGAAAATCTCTTTAAATGTTAGAGAAATTTTCTATAGAAAATCTCTTTAAATGTTAGAGAAATTTTCTATAGAAAATCTCTTTAAATGTTAGAGAAATTTTCTATAGAAAATCTCTTTAAATGTTAGAGAAATTTTCTACAGAAAATCTCTTTAAATGTTAGAGAAATTTTCTATAGAAAATCTCTTAAAATGTTAGAGAAATTTACTATAGAAAATCTCTTAAAATGTTAGAGAAATTTTCTATAGAAAATCTCTTTAAATATTAGAGAAATTTTCTATAGAAAATCTCTTTAAATGTTAGAGAAATTATCTATAGAAAATCTCTTTAAATGTTAGAGAAATTTTCTATAGAAAATCTCTTTAAATGTTAGAGAAATTTTCTATAGAAAATCTCTTTAAATGTTAGAGAAATTTTCTATAGAAAATCTCTTTAAATGTTAGAGAAATTTTCTATAGAAAATCTCTTTAAATGTTAGAGAAATTTTCTATAGAAAATCTCTTTAAATGTTAGAGAAATTTTCTATAGAAAATCTCTTTAAATGTTAGAGAAATTTTCTATAGAAAATCTCTTTAAATGTTAGAGAAATTTTCTATAGAAAATCTCTTTAAATGTTAGAGAAATTTTCTATAGAAAATCTCTTAAAATGTTAGAGAAATTTTCTATAGAAAATCTCTTAAAATGTTAGAGAAATTTTCTATAGAAAATCTCTTAAAATGTTAGAGAAATTTTCTATAGAAAATCTCTTTAAATGTTAGAGAAATTTTCTATAGAAAATCTCTTTAAATGTTAGAGAAATTTTCTATAGAAAATCTCTTAAAATGTTAGAGAAATTTTCTATAGAAAATCTCTTAAAATGTTAGAGAAATTTTCTATAGAAAATCTCTTTAAATGTTAGAGAAATTTTCTATAGAAAATCTCTTTAAATGTTAGAGAAATTTTCTATAGAAAATCTCTTTAAATGTTAGAGAATTTTTTTACAGAAAATCTCATTAAATGCTAGAGAAATTTTCTACAGAAAATCTCTTTAAATGTTAGAGAAATTTTCTATAGAAAAAAATGTTAGAGACATTTTCTATAGAAAACCTCTTTAAATATTAGAGACAATTTCTATAGAAAACCTCTTTAAATATTAGACAATTTCTATAGAAAACCTCTTTAAATATTAGACATTTTCTATAAAAAACCTCTTTGAATGTTAGAGACATTTTCTATAGAAAATCTCTTTTCAAAAACAAGAGAAATATTTTGACAAATTTATTGAAAATTTAAGAGAACTTTTTTAACAAGAAAAAACTTTTATAGCAAAAGGATTTTAAAATGTTAATAAATCTCTTAAAACCTTAAAAGTAAAGGCGCTGCCTGTATAAATACTTGATAATGACCTTAATTAAGATTTTTCAAAAACATAAAGTTCTCGTGAAATTATTGTGAAATATAAAAATTTGAATTTATTTAATAATATAAAATTTTCATTTAATTAACAATTTTATTTAACATTTATAACTTTCAAATACTTGGTCAAAAACAACAACAATAACAAAAATGTGTTAAACATTTTATGTGACAATTTAATACAGATTTTTGCTGACATAAATTATTTATCCTTTCATTTTATGACACTTGGCCTTTATTGTTGTTGCTGTTTTTTTTAAGGGAACCATTAACAATTATTTTCGTACTAAAATTTAATGCGACAGGCAACTACAACAACAGCTGAGCCAGCAACAAAAAAATGCAAATTTATGAAGCATTAAATACATACAATAGATGTATTTATTCATGACTACATTTTCTTTATAACCCTTCAAACATAAAAATAATGGCAATTTAATGGTGGAATTCTAAAAATTAGGTCATTTGAAGAAATAAATTAAAAACATAAAATAGAATAAAACGGTTAAATAAATATAAATAAATTAATGAAACTCACAGAAAAAAGATCACATAAATATTTTATATAATTATTTTCTATTAAATGAACTTAGACAGTCGGATAGACTGATAGATGTACAGTGATATTACTACAATACCGCTGAGTTCTAATCTGTATAGAGAAAGTTAATTACATAAAGATTTTTTTTATTTCTCACATTAAAAAAAATTAACAATTTGTTTTGTATATCGCTTTTTAACACCCATAAAATATTAACAACTTCTCCCAAATGAATTCAGATATACATTCTTTTCCATTTTTTTCTTCATATTAAAAATTTATTACATTTTATCTCAGTTTGTATGTAAATATTTTTGTTAAGTTTATAACGTTAAAGTTAAAAACTAAACCTTTAATTAATGCATTTGAATCGCTAATTATACGAGTAGTTTTTTTGTCTTTATTTTTTAATTAACTTTTATCTAAACTAATTAACAGTGTCTCGAGTTATGTAGAGTTGTAACAAAAAACAAGAAAAATACAAGTAAGAATACTATTCTCGGCAATGTCGAATCTTAAATACCCTCTAACACGAATATTACTTAATATACGTTGCAGATATTATACCAAAAAATAAAAAACCTGCTCGTTCATCAGCTTGAACGCCGATTGCCGAAAAAGATCGCTATAAAAACTACAGTAAAATGGGGCAACATATTCTTGAAATTACTCACAAATACTAATACCAAGCTGTAGAATTTAATGGTATATTTTGTTAAAAAAAAAAGAAATTAGATATGTATATGGGAGCAATAGCAAAATATGGACTGAGATTGGTCAAATTAACAATATATATTGAAGACAGAAAAATCATTTGCCAAATTTCAGTGGAATTAGTCTTTATTTAAAAGTTTTATAAGCTCAAATACATTTTTCGGTATGGGGCGTTATATGGGAGTTATATCAATATATATAATTGTTCAAATTAGTAACGTATAGTAAGAAGAGCTAGATAATTAATTGTGTCCAAATTCAATATAATTTGTTCTTATTTAGTAGTTTTATAAACTCAAACCCGTTTTCCAGGAAGGAACATTATATGGGAGATAAAACAAAATATGGACGGATTTTAATAAACAAGATATATTTAAGACGATTAGAAAATTAATTGTGCCAAATTTTAATAGAATCGGTTTATATTTAAGAGTTTAATAAGCTATAAATCGTCTTCCGGAAAGGGGCCTACATCAAATAACAACCCGAGCATAATCTAATTTCTTTGGATTTATTATTGTAGCAAAACAAATATATATGTCTAATTTCAAACAATTATCTTAAAAATTGCGACCTATATAACATACAGGTTTTGGGGTGTATCAAAATTTTGCATTTATAGGCTAAAACTTGTTTTTTATTGTTCCGATTTTGATGATTTTTGCTACGATAATGAAAAGTATATAACTGTACAGTTAATTTTTTGTTTAAATCTAGTTACCTCTTGCTGAAAACATTAGAAAATATCTTTTTTCGAAATTTTGAAGTTGTCTCAAATATCGGTCTATAACTTTTTTCTGACGCAACAGTTTAGCTGGTTTTATATAGGAAAGGGAATAATGTGGCCAAATAATTATTCTAGGCGTGAGAATGTTTCCAAACAGACGAGCATAGAAAAATTGACTCAGATTTTCATATGACGCAAACATATATATTTCACGTAACGCCAAAAAGGAATTATGACAGACCCATTATTCTTTTTTGGTGTTACACACGGAATGACAAAATTAATATATCCTCATCATCATGGTGGAGGGTATAATAAACAAACAAATAAACCAACAAAAAATATGATTACAAACTTTTGATTAGGCTGTGAATATGTATGATGTTGGTATGTTTTATAGTTGGTACGAGTGTTTGTTTTAGTTTTAAATGCAATTTGTTGTTGACCTATATTTTACTTAAGTCATCAGCAGCATAAAAAAAATATTTATTCATAAATTAATAAAAATGAATGGAATGAAAAATAAAGCAACATAACTGTTGTTGTGTTGTTATGCTGTGGAAGTAAATGTTTACCATGAACACCCTATTTTCAATATGAGAGAGAGAGAGAGTTTCGAATAGAAATCTACATTTGAAGTAATAAAATTTTTGAGAGAAAAATTGTCGAATTATAAAAGAGCATTTACATAGAGAAAATTCTATCAAATATCTCTATGGAAATGCAAAAGAAAAAAATTTTCATAAAAAATCTCTCTTCAAATTAGATATAATTCTATAGAAAATCTCTCTTCAAAAAAGAGAAATAATTTTTAAATTACAAAGAAAGCAAAGTTCAGCGAGAAATGAATGTACGATTTTCTGAATATTAATTATATTTAAAGCTGGGATTAGTATAGAAATTCTCTTTAAATTGAAAGTAAAGTTTTCTGAAGAATATATCTCCTAAAATAAGAGAAGATTTATGCAGAAAATATTTTTTAAAATTAAAGAAAATTTCTAAAAAAAATAGCTGTTAAAATAAGAATTTTTTTTACAGAAAATTTCTTTAGAAATAAGTTAATTTTTTTAAGAAAAGAGAAATTTCGTACAAAAACCTCTTTATTGATAAGAGAATTTTTGTTGATAAAATTTTTTACTTATAAGATGAATTTTCTATAGATAAACTTTTAATTAAAGAGAAGATTTCTATGGAAAAGCTCTTTGAATTAAAGAGAAATTTTCTATGGAAAATCTCTTTGAATTAAAGAGAAATTTTCTATAGAAAAACTCTTTGAATTATTGAGAAATTTTCTATAGAAAATCTCTTTAAATTGAAGAAAAATTTTCCATAGAAAATCTCTTTAAATTGAAGAAAAATTTTCTACTAAAAATCCTCTCTTTATTTCTATAGAAATCCCTTTAAAAATAAGAGAAGTATTGTATAGGAAATATCAATTACAACTTTTTAATAAAGACTTGGAAAATCTATCTCAAATATAGCGCTTTTCAAATTCGTTCTCACTTGATTAAGCATTTAAATTTGTGTCATACTTTTTTTTTTTTTTGGAAAATCTCATAAAAAACTAAAGCTTGTTTTAGGCTTAACGAAATATTTTTTTTGTTGAAATATTTTCATTTTATTCTGTTTCTTTTTTTCTCACTTTGAGTTGTTAACGAAAAATGTTTTTTAAAAACCGGCTTTTGCATTTTTTTGTGTAGTTTTTTGGGTTTAATAATGACACAGATCTCTATATTAGGAAAATAATAAACAGTAAGAGAGTACGTGGTACCATGAGTATTTTATATATTTTTATTATTAAATTGTTATAATTTTTATTTTGTTGTTATAAACAGTGGACAACATACTGCGTCATATAATTTTGTTGAATACAGCAACTCTACATGCAATCTTTTGTTGTCTCGATTTCTGTATATTATTTCACTTTTTGTGTGGAGATAAGTTTCCGGTCAGACTTTTTTTGGTAACACACCAAAAGAGAAAAAGTGTTGAATAAACGATTTATTATTTGATTATTTGGTAGCACACAAATAAGAGAGAATAAGAGATTAGTTAAATGATGTAGAGGATTTTTTAGTTATGACAATAGAAGAATGAATATTATAAATATTATATCATTGTATTGTCATTTAAATGTATAATTAATATCACTAATTTGTTTTATTGGAGTAACAATAAATTATGAGGGAATAATATTTAAATACCTAGAAAATCGTGGGTTTTAATAGAGATACAAAATTGTTCTACTAATTTTAACACAATTTAATGAATTGAACACAAGAGCCCCGAATTGCGTTGTTAATGGAAACCTGAAAATTCAAAACGTTGCAAATCGAATAGACTTTTCTATATGAAATTTAATTGGGAAAAAATATTCAAAACAAAGCAAAAAATGTTGTATTTTTGAAAAAAAAAAAAAAAATAAATAAATTAAGCCAACCGTTGTCGATTTCGAAATCACCTTAAATTTCATTACTACTAGACGCAGTATTTGCTTGAGTTCGGAGTAAGCTTTAGTTTTAATTACGTCCTTGCATCCAAATTGAAAAAGGTGATCTTAACCAATAAAGGCATTTTTTGCTATTGTATCTTGTTTAGATTGGATTGGTGTCTTTGTTGCACTAGCAACACTTGTAGTTGCTAGTCTAAGAGATCTCCCTATATTAACAGCCTTTAAAAACGTACTTTTACGTCTACTTTTAATGCCAAACTTATTACATTTCAAAAAAGAGAAATGACGCAAATCGGAGCTCTAATGTAAAATTGGTATTCAAAAGTTTCGTAGATTTTAACAGGAAAAGGCATTCTATCAGGAGCAAAGTGACAGAAATCACTAAAAAACGTTGCCAACAAGGTTCAATGTCATCACAAGTAAATAAAACGATAAAGACAAAAATTTATTTGTAAATAAAATTAAAAACGTTAAAACAGTATGAGTGTTGAGAATTTTTCAATCTTGATCTTTACGGGAAATTTTTCATTGAAATTTGTTGACGAAATAAGAGAACTTTTCTCTTAAAAATTAAAAACAAAATAGGAGAAACTTTTAGTAAAATAGTAAAATTTTAAACAGAAAATTGATCTCAAAATGGTAGAAATCCTTTTTAGAAAATTGATAAAAAAGAGAAAATAAGAGAAATTTTCTACAAAAAATTAATTACAAAATACTAGAATTTTTTCCAACGAAAACTGATTTAAAAATAAGAGAATTCTTTCAAATAAACTGATTACAATATAAGAGAATTTTTCTAAAGAAACTTCATTACTAAATAAGGGAGATTTTCTATAGAAAAAATATTTTTACAAAAAAAGGAAAGCTTTCATCTGTTTTTATTTTACAATTTTCATAATATTTTTTAAATTGCTTTAAGAAATCTTTATTGCTTTTATAATTTTTTCTCCCTCTTCTTAAATTCAAGTCATGTTTTTGCTATGATTAATTTTTTATGAGTTCCTCTCAACCATCAAATTTAAGCCACGAAACAATTTTTCCTCAATTCTAATAGAACAAAATCTAAAAGTGATCATATACTGTTAGACTGTTAGAAAATATCAAAATTCTATTTAAGCGATACTCATGCATGCAACAAGACCCCAAATAATTGTGTGGCAAAAAAAGCTTCCATTTAACAACGCTATTATTGTGGCGGCATATAAAACTCACGATTTTTCATTCTTTTAGGAATGAAATCACTTTAATTTGAAAACTATTCACATGCAGCCGTGATTGATGATAAAAAAACAAGAATAAGAATTTTAAGAAAAATTGTTAATTGCTCTAGTTATAGAGGTGCCTAAGATGCTAGTAGTAGGCCCTCATTTAATGTGAAGAAATTTTTCTAAGTAGATTTTTTTGTGTTACTACTCTTTATAGTTTTAGCATGATTTGAGGCAATTTACAGTTTCTTGAAGTTTTTTGTATCTCTAAAGTATTTATTTTCTTTAGACACATGGTCTTCTTATAGTAGAATTTAATTTGATTTGTTAAATTTTTTTCTTGCTTCCTAGAGCTGGTAAATTTTGTTAAATTACAAAACGTTACAAAATCGAGGATAAAGGCAGAAAATGATACCTTTAAGCGATTTGTAACAAAATGATGTCTGGTGATGATGAGATTTTGATTGTAAATAAGAACGATGAATAGAGGTTGTTTCTTTTGTAGTGGAAACTCCCTTCTTTTTGATCATCTTACGCTTTTATTACACCAAAAAATCATTAACATTTTTAATCAAAAAGGCAAAAAGGAGTTAACAGCAGTAAAGGAGAATAATACTTACAATTCAATGCATTAAACGATTTTTTTGTACAGACCTGTAAAGAAATAAAAGAATTGATTAATAATTTTAATTAAATTTCAATTCATGAAAAAAGCAAATGTAAGAGACAATTTTTTAGAGAATTATCTAAAAAATACTCTTAAAACTAGAGAAATATCTGTAGAGAATAACTCTCAAAATAGGAGAAATTTTCTATAGAAGAAAAACTCTCAAAATAGGAGAAATTTTCTATAGAAGAAAAACTCTCGAAAGAGGAGAAATTTTCTATAGAAGAAAAACTCTCGAAAGAGGAGAAATTTTCTATAGAAGAAAAACTCTCGGAAGAGGAGAAATTTTCTATAGAAGAAAAACTCTCGGAAGATGAGAAATTTTCTATAGAAGAAAAACTCTCGGAAGAGGAGAAATTTTCTATAGAAGAAAAACTCTCGGAAGAGGAGAAATTTTCTATAGGAGAAAAACTCTCGAAATAGGAGAAATTTTCTATAGAAGAAAAACTCTCGAAATAGGAGAAATTTTCTATAGAAGAAAAACTCTCGAAATAGGAAAAATTTTCTGTAGAAGAAAAACTCTCGAAATAGGAGAAATTTTCTATAGAAGAAAAACTCTCGAAATAGGAGAAATTTTCTATAGAAGAAAAACTCTCGAAATAGGAGAAATTTTCTATAGAAAATTACTCTCGAAATAGGAGAAATTTTCTATAGAAGAAAAACTCTCGAAATAGGAGAAATTTTCTATAGAAGAAAAACTCTCGAAATAGGAGAAATTTTCTATTGAAAATTACTTTCGAACTAGGAGAAATTTTCTATAGAAAATTACTCTCGAACTAGGAGAAATTTTCTATAGAAAATTACTCTCGAACTAGGAGAAATTTTCTATAGAAAATTACTCTCGAACTAGGAGAAATTTTCTATAGAAAATTACTCTCGAACTAGGAGAAATTTTCTATAGAAAATTACTCTCGAACTAGGAGAAATTTTCTATAGAAAATTACTCTCGAACTAGGAGAAATTTTCTATAGAAAATTACTCTCGAACTAGGAGAAATTTTCTATAGAAAATTACTCTCGAACTAGGAGAAATTTTCTATAGAAAATTACTCTCGAACTAGGAGAAATTTTCTATAGAAAATTACTCTCGAACTAGGAGAAATTTTCTATAGAAAATTACTCTCGAACTAGGAGAAATTTTCTATAGAAAATTACTCTCGAACTAGGAGAAATTTTCTATAGAAAATTACTCTCGAACTAGGAGAAATTTTCTATAGAAAATTACTCTCGAACTAGGAGAAATTTTCTATAGAAAATTACTCTCGAACTAGGAGAAATTTTCTATAGAAAATTACTCTCGAACTAGGAGAAATTTTCTATAGAAAATTACTCTCGAACTAGGAGAAATTTTCTATAGAAAATTACTCTCGAACTAGGAGAAATTTTCTATAGAAAATTACTCTCGAAATAGGAGAAATTTTCTATAGAAAATTACTCTCGAAATAGGAGAAATTTTCTATAGAAAATTACTCTCGAAATAGGAGAAATTTTCTATAGAAAATTACTCTCGAACTAGGAGAAATTTTCTATAGAAGAAAACTCTCGAAATAGGAGAAATTTTTATAGAAGAAAAACTCTCGAAATAGGAGAAATTTTCTATAGGAGAAAAACTCTCGAAATAGGAGAAATTTTCTATAGAAGAAAAACTCTCGAAATAGGAGAAATTTTCTATAGAAGAAAAACTCTCGAAATAGGAAAAATTTTCTGTAGAAGAAAAACTCTCGAAATAGGAGAAATTTTCTATAGAAGAAAAACTCTCGAAATAGGAGAAATTTTCTATAGAAGAAAAACTCTCGAAATAGGAGAAATTTTCTATAGAAGAAAAACTCTCGAAATAGGAGAAATTTTCTATAGAAGAAAAACTCTCGAAATAGGAGAAATTTTCTATAGAAGAAAAACTCTCGAAATAGGAGAAATTTTCTATAGAAAATTACTCTCGAAATAGGAGAAATTTTCTATAGAAGAAAAACTCTCGAAATAGGAGAAATTTTCTATTGAAAATTACTTTCGAACTAGGAGAAATTTTCTATAGAAAATTACTTTCGAACCAGGAGAAATTTTCTATAGAAAATTACTCTCGAACTAGGAGAAATATTCTATAGAAAATTACTCTCGAACTAGGAGAAATTTTCTATAGAAAATTACTCTCGAACTAGGAGAAATATTCTATAGAAAATTACTCTCGAACTAGGAGAAATTTTCTATAGAAAATTACTCTCGAACTAGGAGAAATTTTCTATAGAAAATTACTCTCGAACTAGGAGAAATTTTCTATAGAAAATTACTCTCGAACTAGGAGAAATTTTCTATAGAAAATTACTCTCGAACTAGGAGAAATTTTCTATAGAAAATTACTCTCGAACTAGGAGAAATTTTCTATAGAAAATTACTCTCGAACTAGGAGAAATTTTCTATAGAAAATTACTCTCGAACTAGGAGAAATTTTCTATAGAAAATTACTCTCGAACTAGGAGAAATTTTCTATAGAAAATTACTCTCGAACTAGGAGAAATTTTCTATAGAAAATTACTCTCGAACTAGGAGAAATTTTCTATAGAAAATTACTCTCGAACTAGGAGAAATTTTCTATAGAAAATTACTCTCGAACTAGGAGAAATTTTCTATAGAAAATTACTCTCGAACTAGGAGAAATTTTCTATAGAAAATTACTCTCGAACTAGGAGAAATTTTCTATAGAAAATTACTCTCGAACTAGGAGAAATTTTCTATAGAAAATTACTCTCGAACTAGGAGAAATTTTCTATAGAAAATTACTCTCGAACTAGGAGAAATTTTCTATAGAAAATTACTCTCGAACTAGGAGAAATTTTCTATAGAAAATTACTCTCGAACTAGGAGAAATCTTCTATAGAAAATTACTCTCGAACTAGGAGAAATTTTCTATAGAAAATTACTCTCGAACTAGGAGAAATTTTCTATAGAAAATTACTCTCGAACTAGGAGAAATTTTCTATAGAAAATTCCTCTCGAACTAGGAGAAATTTTCTATAGAAAATTCCTCTCGAACTAGGAGAAATTTTCTATAGAAAATTCCTCTCGAACTAGGAGAAATTCTCTATAGAAAATTCCTCTCGAACTAGGAGAAATTTTCTATAGAGAATTACTCTCGAACTAGGAGAGATTTTCTATATAAAATTACTCCCGAACTAGGAGAAATTTTCTATAGAGAATTACTCTCGAACTAGGAGAGATTTTCTATATAAAATTACTCCCGAACTAGGAGAAATTTTCTATAGAAAATTACTCTCGAACTAGGAGAAATTTTCTATAGAAAATTAATCTCGAACTAGGAGAAATTTTCTATAGAAAATTACTCTCGAACTAGGAGAAATTTTCTTTAGGAAATTACTCTTGAAATAAGAGAAATTTTCTATAGAAAATTTCTCTAAAAATAACAAAATTTTTCTACAAATTTTTGGGATTTTGAATAAAAACAAAAAAATTCAACCGATTTAATTCTTTCAAATTTCTGTTAATAAAATCATGTTTTGGAAAAAATACCTTCACCTTTTTTGATGTTTAAACTTTAGGTAAAACTGAAAAATCTTAACTTTTAAAAAATTTGCTTGATTGCAGCATAACATTTGAAACATTTGTTATTATCGTTGTTGGTGCTGCTGCTTTTTCTTAAATGCATCCATATCTTTAGTTATTGTTGTTAACTTCTTTCTTCGTTTTGTTGTTTTTTGGTTCTTGTTTTTATGGTTTTAAGTTAGAGATGCCGCCGATGAATGTTATTATTGTCTGTTCCGTAAAACAGTAACACAACAGCAACAACAGAAACAAGTTATTTCAATGTTTGTACTTAACGAAAACAAAAAAAAAAAAACTAAATTGTTGCAACAGTTGCTTTTTTCTACTTTTAACGTAGTTGTAACTGATGATGTTGCTGTTTGTTGTTGCTGTTTAATACGTTTAGTTTTGTTTGAAGACTAATGTTGCATTTAAAAGCGGCTTAACAATGAAGTCAGGTTGTTGTTTCATATACATATACACATTTCTATGTAATTGTATGTATCTGTGTGTTGTTTTTCATGTATTTTGTACAAGTTTACTTTTCATTTTCTCTTAACTTTGATTTTACTCTGCAATTAGGATTTTTTGTTTAATTTTGTTTTTGTATTATTTTGGCTTTTAGACTTTTTTTTGATGTTATCTATGTAAGTTTTTTCTCTTTTTCTTTGTTGTTTTTTTCTCTTTTGTATTCATTTATTTCTTGATGTTTAACTATAAAAATATTTTTGATTTTAACGAATGTCAGAGTAGTACAACTTGAACTTGAGGTGGGTGGTTTAAATATGAGAATTATTTTTGTATTATAAATGAAAAATTTGACTTTAATCTATATGATTTGTTTTGGGATTGTGGACCTCCCAAAAATTTATAAAATTATTATTATTTTCAAATTGGAAGTTTATTTTAATTCCCATTATTAAATTATTTCTTCTCTTGATTCAGTATTAAAGCATGCATTTGGTGAAAGAATTGTATTTTTCAACTATATCTGGTTGTTCCTTTTGGGAGATATATTCCGATGATTACAACTATCGCTGGGTTAAGAATCTTTATGCCTCGGGTCGTCCGAAACGGAGATCCAATTATTGTGTAAATCAAAGTTTAGTCAATAGCAACGGTAAAAATACTTTCACATTTTTGTCTAGTTAAATTTGAGGAAAAAGTTAACGTTCTTCACATTAGTGAAGCAGAAGAGAATTCGTTTAGATATCTTCATCTTCAAAAGAACCTACATTGTCGGAAAAACTTATTTTGGTAAAAAACAAGTACCTTTACTTAAGGTTTATTTCATATAAAGTGATTTTTAGAGAACGTATATATTATGACGATAGGAATGATTAGTACAATATTTCCTGATAGTGTAGGTCTTAACTGAAGGTAAATTAATCACAAAACTAATATTCTGAAAGATTAATGCACTTTAATGTAATGTAATTATTATGTAAACTTTTAGAACAGTACAGCTGCCTTGTTTTCAATTATGAAAGATGCTAAAGCTGAATTAACCTTACAATAATAAAAAACCATGCACATTATTATTTTTAGTTTAAGTTTATTCCATATCGGCTAACATTTTCCCCAAAAGGATTCTAGGGCTTCAAAAATAACTATATAAACGATTCATCAATCAAGTTTTTTTAAATATGAAAATCAGCTTATTGAAAACCCTTTTAGTTTGCAAACTTTTGCCACCTCTTGATTAAGATCATAATCATCTCAATGGTCACTCTTAAGTAAAATAATCGTTAATAACTTTTAACAAACCATGAAAATATTTCTCTTAATACCTTTTTTAGTTTCATTAATGTAAAATATAATTTGAAAACTATTTTTTTTTTAAATATATATTTTTTCTTTTTTGATCTAACAAAGATTTGTTTCCAAGAAGTTAATCAAAAGGGTACATCTTCTTTTTCTTTCCTTAATTTTCTACACCTCTAGTTTTACAGCATTTACACGCTTTGGGTGTATGTATGTTTGTGATGTAGAGTGTAATATTAAAACATGTAATGAACTTTAGCTTTACATCTAATGTAAAATAGAGAAGCAGCAAGTAAATGATGGTTTTTTTGTCCGTCCATCCAACCATCCTACCCCATGTGTCTATAAGTCGGTCTTTGTTGTTTTAATTTTTTGGAATTAGAGGTATTTTTCTTCTGATGTGTTTTGTGTTTGTAGGTGCTTCAGCTGAGTGTTATAAATCTTAGATAAGCGTGAGAGATAATAATTGTTGAAATCTTTTATAGTTTGTTTTTTATTCGTAAAGAGGGGAAAACTTTTTTAGTTTAATCAGTTTGTATTGTTTGTTGTAGTTAAAGGTGTAAAATTTTTTTCAGATACTTTTTATATAATGTTTATTGTTATATGAGGTCAAAATGTTAGAAAAATGTAAATAAATGAGAAAATGACAAAACCGTTATCTTATTACTGAAATGTAAAAGTTAATTAATTTTAATTTATAATACTTCTATTCCTCCCCAAATAAATTTTGGAGAGAGGAAAAAGATCATAAAATAGTTTTAGTTTCAAAAATGTATTAAAAAATTTGAAATAATCTTCTATTCTTTTTTTGGAAAATTCAATAGATCATATTTAAAAAATATGTAACTAGATTTTAATAAGTATTATAATTAAGTAGATTTAAATAAATTATTAATTAACAAGTTGAAATCAAATTATTACGAATAAATTAATATCATTTTAAGATTAATTAATAAGAAATAAATCTTGATATATTTTTATTCAAATTATTAAATTAAAATCTGAAATCAAAACATTAACACTATTTTCGTTTATAGTTTCGAGAAAAAAATCCTCTTATATTAAATTTAAGCCGCAACTGGCCGTTCGCCGTTCTATTTTTTCTAAATCATTAACTTTTGTTTGTTGGTTAGTTTTTCATAACTTCGACTGCGAAAAATAAATAATAATATATTTAGTTAATCATTTAATTTGTAACATTAAGAAAAAGTTCACACGAGGGAGTAAAGACGAAACAATTGTAACCTTTTTGTTTAAAATTCGAAGTTGTCTCAGAAATCGGTCTATAGCTTCTTTGTTAGTGAAGCAATTTTGTTGGTTTTAAATAGCATGTTACATGTCAGCAACATACAGATGGGTAGAAGTTTTTAAATAGATCTGTAATTATGGCGTCCAGATTTAAAAAGTTATAAAGTTATAATCCTCTTTGCAACCAGGCGATCAAAAATTATAAATTTACATTCACTACAATATAAATCTGCGCTAATTTCGGATTTTAGCGTTTTCTTAATGCTAAAATCTGCTTAATTGACGATAAAAAGTAATTGGCAATGAGTAAACATATTGTGGCTTACGCACCACAAAAATATGTTGAACGAACTAACATAATATGATTGTGACATTACAAGATATGGTTTTACCTTAAGAAAATATGGCTTTGCCACAACTATATGACTGTGAGAAATGGCACAATAAATTTGTTTACCATAATATGGTTGAGAATTTTTTCCCCGATATTCATAAACTTGAAAAATTTTGATTCTATTGAGTCATGTTTATCTACCAGGTACAAACAAATACCTTATCAAATATATTGTTGGTGGAGGGTATTAAAGCTGCGACAAGTCCGACATAATTCTCATCCATTATTTCTCTATATTTCTGTTGGCATCATTACGATGAAAAATAAAAAAATTCAGTGCTAAAGCAGAGTAACACTAAATGGTAATTAAAAATAATTTTTTAATGAGTCTTTAGTTTTTTCTTCTTCCATCCATTTCATTCCGATTTCTTTTGTTTTATTAAAATTCCCCCTAACAACGGCTGGAGGAGATTCTTTATTATTTTTTCACCTTCATTGCAGATTATTTGTAGAGGTAAACCATAATTTATAATGTTCTTTTTTGTGTTTTCTTCTTCATCATCATCATCATCATCATCATCGTTTTCTTCTTTCTTACTTTTTACTTCTTGTTTAAACTTTTAATTTTTTATTTTTCTATTTATTTTGCTGCTCCCTTCCTACCTGACTCCCTACCTCCCTCCAATTTTCTTTTGAAATAAAGTTTAGAAAAAGGCTTAACACAAATAAGTTAAGAAAAATATAAATTTAAACGAATTGAGAAGAAAAATTCTAAAAAAAAGTCCGAGTTTATTGTAAAGAAGTTTATCTTTGTTTTAATAAAAAAAATAAAAATAAAAATAAATTTTATTTGAGATTTTTCTATTGAAAATGAAAGAAATGGGGGAAAAAAGAGTTGTTTAAGTAAAAGCTTTTTGTATGTGTTTTTCGAGGAAAAATAAGAAAAGAAAATAAATTAAAATAAAAAAATCTCTAACGTTTTTTTCTTCTTATTAGACTTTTTTTCAAAGTCATGCTCTAACTAACCTTAAGCATTTTGAAAACGATTTGCAGTTGTATGTGTTTAATAGAATAAAAAAATGAGTTTTGTTTGGTGTTAGTAAATGTTTAAATGATGTTAGGATGCAATTAAAAACGTACAATAAATACCGCAGAGATAGCGATATTTATTAGGGGTATTCACGTGCGATGAAAAATAATATTTTGTTCTTACTTCACGAAATTATTTTATAATTTATCGTTTATTTTTCAATGTTTTTTTAGTTTGCTTTTAATGAATACCCCTAATATTCTAACTGCACTTTATTAAAACAGCTAAAGTTCGCTTTTTTATATTGTCTTATATGTCTGATATATATTTTTATTCGTCATGCAGTCAAAGATATTAAGAGAAAAACTGCTTTAAAAGACAATCGGATTAAAAGAACTGCAAGAAAAAATATATGTATTAAGACATTTTATTTAGTTATGAAAAGTATTTGTAGGGAAGGTATAAAAACGATATCTCATGTAAGCAATTAAACGGATTTATCGAGAGAAAAGCCGATGAGAAGATCCGTTTGATCAGATGAGAAGATCCCTTTGATCCAACAAACTAAAAAAAATATTTTTTCTTACTTAACTAATTGGCAAATCCTTAACCTCTGATAAAAGGAGTGAGATTCTAACATACATATATATTAATAAAAAACGAAACCACTACAGTTTTTTCAATTATTAATTTTCAATCTTTCGAAAAATCTTTGGCATAGAGGAATAAATTTTTTGAAAACTTGACTTCAATTTCCGTGCTCTGTTTTTCCCTTTACATTTTTAGCAGCGTCCCTGTCAGGAACTTTTCGAGCCCTTTACGTTTTTAAACATGCAATAGCTGAAATTTTCATACTAAATAGTTCGAGCACTGAGCTCAGCGGGATGCTTTCCTACCGGATATGTTGGGAGATCTTCTTAAAATGTTTCTTTGGCTTTAGAAACATCATCTAGACCATTATTTTTTCAGAACCAGGTTTTCTATAAACGGACAAGTTGTCCCGGTATTGTTTTATAACATTGGAAACAATTTAACGGCAGATCTTTGAATACTGGGCTAACTTTTTGTTGGACTAAGTTGTGTTTTGTTGTAAATATTTAATGATTTTAGTACGCACTTTTTTCTGGTCACTTATGATTAAAAAAGGTAACTTGATCACAAAAAAATCAAATAATTGTTAGGTTAACGTTTTAATGAAAAACGTGTGTAAGGAATTTTTCGCCCTCAGTCCTTAATAAATGAATTTAAACATATATTTAGAAATCCTTGTTTGATTTCAATCAACTTCAATTATTTTCAACTTTATGTAACAAAATTTTACAGTAAAATTAAATCAATTGACATTTTATTGTCTTCACTGTCTAAAGTCAAAAATAAATAAATTTATAAAAAAATGTAGCAAAGAAAATAAAAAAATCTAAAACATTTTTTAAATTCAACAACAAACTTTCACTGCTTTTTTGTGGTTAAAAGCAAATTTACGCTTTAACGATTTCATGCCATGAAAACACGACATTAAAAGATCAAATAAATAAAATTCAAATCAAAACAGCAGGAAAATTTCAAAAAAAAAGATAATAAAAAAAGAATTTAAAAAATATAAACCGATGTCATTCAAGCATGATGAGGATTCAAATATGTTGTGACATAATTTACAACAAATTTCAATATTTTGTCAAATTTCCCTCGAAAATATCATCTTGAACACAGAATTTTTTGTGTAAATTTGTTGCTAATACAAGCTGTAATTTTTGTTGTTGTACAAAAAAAATATATTTATAACAATGTAATAAACAACAAAAAAATATTATTAATAATTCATAAACCAACAAATGATTATTTATGCAACATTTATTATACATTTGATTTTTTAATATTGAAAACAAAAAATTAAAACTTAAACAAATAAGAATTTTATATTCGGTCATGTCGAATCTTCAATACCCTCCACTAAATACTCCACATACATACACACTCACACATACACTTTTAGACATATACAAAATATACACTAGAACTTTAAAGATGTTAAATAAACAGATTCTAATAAACATAATTTTTCTTCAAATTGACAAATTTTATTCAAGCATAGTAAAAAAATTAATCAAAAAAATGTTAATAAAAGTTGTAAAATTGAATAAAATTTCGTTAAAAATTAACGAAAAATATATTAAATCAACAGATATTAAGTAAAAACGGCAGTAACGCATCGTAAGTAAAATAACATGAAAATTTATTAAATTCTACGTACTAAAATGAAGTAAATTTGAATAAAATTTTTGTTAATTTAACTATATTTTTCGTAAAATATTTTTTTATATTTCCTTTGTCATTTTAAATGAAATATGACAAAGAAAATGTAAACTGAATATAGAAATCGAAGGAGAAAAATATTTTACAGAACATTCCATTTAATATGATTGAAATTAAAGTAATTTTTTGCATACATTTAATGAAATTGCAAATGGAGATCAGCTGATTAGCAGACATGTAAGTAACTTTTCATCAAAAATACCTAACATTTGAATAATGTATTATTCAAATTGAATATTATTTATTCAAACTAACAGCGTTTTTCGTAACGAATTCAAATAGTCATACTGATAATTTGAAGAACTAACGAAAAACTAACGAAAATTTTCGTTATGATGAATAAAGGTTTCGTTGGCTGATATATAACCTACTTTGCTACAATTCTTCACCCTATTTCGTTATATTTACGACCTTTGTTAGTTCAATGTATTATTAGTCAAATTTCATTGAGCTCTGTCAATTATTGTATATGTGAGCGTCAGACAGACGGACATCGCTAGATCGACTCAAATTTTGATGCATAAAATATTTATAGATAATGTGGCCTGAGATAATTCTTTCTTAGCTTTACACACGGAATGACAAAGTTAATATGCCCTCTTCGCTACTTGGAGTGGTGGAGGGTATAAAAATACAAAAAATTTAAATAAATTTGTTTATTTATTTGTGTGTTGTAACATTCAAAATCAGTTAAATTTTATATATTTTAAAAGAGATTTCTTTATTGAAAAGAGCTTTAATAAATTAATAGTTTCAGTCATAGTCAACTATCGCACAGTTAAAGTTTAAAGTTTGTAATCAAACACATTTAATACTTCCAACAACTGAGTTAACAAAAAGCCTCATCATACATTTTTTTATTATCTTTGAAATCATAATCACACTTTATACGGCGCAACATCAAAAATGTTGTTTAAAAAAATATTTTTTTTTGTAATAAAAAATTTACATTTTACATATCGCTGTACATTTATATTCATACATTCATATTTAAATAAATATTTTTTCACACACATAAAAAATTGATATTTAATATTAATAATAATAAAAAAGTATTTTATTACTTAAAATTTCTTTTAATTCATTTTGATAAATACGGCTTTAGACTCAAAGAAAAGCCGACTTCAAATGATTCGGCGTTTGTATTTTTAATATTTTAGCGGAATTAAAGGAAAAATGTGTAATAAAAATATGTGAATATTATTTATGCATTTTTTTAATAACTGTTAAATAGTTGTTAAAGTAAAAAAAATAACTGTTATACATATATCTTTATTAGTAAGGTCCAAATTTTTCAAAGATTTTGATTTATAGAGTCACGTTTAGTGGAGATCTGGAAGACACCATTATCATATGATTATAAACACATTAAGGTTTCCAAAACTGCATTTTTCCAATTCAGGCTTCGGGATTTTAGAACATTCAGTTTAAAATAGAAATTTTAATGGAAAATGTATCGATTTCGAGAGAGTCAGGACTTAACCCTACAAAGGAGTGCCAGATTTAGATGGAAAGTTTCCATGAAAAGGATTCTTTTGGAAAAAGGGATATAAGATTGTGAATTTGTTTGAAATCAAATCACGCAGTTTAAGAAATTAATACCCTCATTTTGTATCATGGAGCCTCTTTTTCGTGCTACACTTCTCTGTAATCATTGTATTCAAATTCATGCAAATCTATTAAGTCGAGCCAAAGTTAAGGATTTATTTCCAAAAAAAAAATCGATTCTGTCCCACTGATCACTGTGCACATAGAAAGCATAATGTTGTTACTTCAGACACATTTGTTATAGAAGATACAAATAACTACAATATTAGAAATAAAATAAATTCATTTCCATATTTGGAATGAGAATTAATACATAAAATTTAACGTATTTTATATCATTGAATAGGTATTTGTAATAAAAATTTAATATAGATTTTATAATAGGGCGGAGCTATATTGGGAAAAAACTTAAGTACTTCGATTAGAAATTTTGCAGTAAGATTTTTAAGTAAATTTAAGTAATTTACACTTGATATATCTGATATAAACTACAAATATGCCCCACAATTCTGAACGATATATCTTTGCTATATGAATTTTATGTTTATTATATAATAATTTAAGTTAAAAACTTTAAATCAAACACTTAAAAAAGGATATTTAAAAGTTATGACATATGAATTCATAAACATCTTTTTTGATACAAGTAACGATAGCATCAAAGCCAAATTAAAAAGTTCTGGCAGATATATACAAGATCTTTAAATATCCACAAAGTAAACTGTAAAATAAAAATTTCATGTCCCAATTTATCGGATTTTCCGTAATCAATATTTGTTTTCAATAAGAAGTTTTTCTTTCCTCTGATTTTAACTATTATACATTTTCTTAAGTGAAGCGCTTTCATCCAATTTTAGTAACTGATACTAAAGTTTAAATTTGTCCCTTTAATTATTCACTCCGATATTCAATCAGCATTTTTGAAAAAAAGTACAGCTCATATATTTTTACTCTGCACCTAAAAATATATTCAGAAACTGTCTTTCTCATTATATATCATTGGAAACAACCATTTTCCATAAATTGTTATTCCCGCCAAAAATTATTAAGTTTTGCTAAACATTATAACGTTTGATGAAACATATTACTTTTATTGTAAATCGTAACAAATTTTAATTTTGTCATATAAAAATCAAACGTATTCTTTTTGATCTTGTAGTCATCTATATATCATTTAAAGTTTGAAGCGATATTAAGACACTGATTTAAGTATTAATTTGAAAATCAGAAATATTATAAAAACTTTCTTTTAACTCAGAAGTGGTCTACTTGATTTGATTCCTGAAAAAACTTAGGTGTTCTGTATTCTCTTGCCAAGTAATCATTTATGTGAGAATACGCTAAATTCTTGCAAATCAGTGATTAATTTCATTCAAGTTTTTTGGCAATAAAAACTATGAAATTCACCACTCCGGAAATTATAAAGTGTTTCGAATAATTTTTTTCCAAAAAATTTTTTTTTATTTTAAATTTCTATCTAATGTCCGGAATTGTTCTGAAAAAATAGTAATTGTAAAAAAAATATAATTAAAAGTTTTTTCTTTTCATAATTCGGACCTTCTAAAATTTATCAATCAGTTCAATAAATTTCTAGATCAATGATCTTTAGTAATCTAAAAAAACGAATTTTATAGTTTACGCAACATTTACAAAATCTCCATTAAAAAAATACTCTATATTGGTCATGCTAAAGTAATGTTTATGAACGACAACAATAAAATTCATTAATAGTGACCTGGTGAAGCCATCTGCATGAACAGACAACTTTTTTCGAATTTATACAACGAATAGATGATAAAGTTTATGGAAAAAATAAAAAAAATCCAAAACATTAATGTTAATGAAATTTGTTAATTGAAAAAAACAGTTTAACGAATCAAATACAAAAACAAATTAAGGTTGGTTTGAGGTTGCTGCAATGATTCTGCAACTCTTGATAACCCAGCAAACATAAAAAAGTTTAAAGAAAAACTGAATAAAAAGTAAGCAAAATATAAATGTTTATTTTGGTCAATTATTTTCTAAATTGAATGTTATTGTTTGCTGGGTTTGATTATGAACACTTTGAGGAAAATAGCATTTTGGATGACAAACATATTTTTGTTTTTTTTTTGTTGCATGTATCGATGTTTATTCCACAGTCTGTTGAACATTTTTGGTGTTTGGTATTTTTGCTTATTTGTGGCACTCACTTCACTTGATGTTGAAATCATAAATACGATTTTTTGTTGTTGCTGCTGTTGTTGTTGATTATTATTCGTATTTGAATTTTTGTTGATTTTTTGTATACATAAAAAAGTGCCGTTGTCGTCTTATAGTCTGTTTGAACAGAGTCATACTATTACATACATACGTACATAGAAATATCAGGCAACACAATGTGCCACATTTTGTTGAAGTATGAGTATAGTTATAGTTTGTAATTGTGGTCGCAGCTGTATGTTGTAAAAATTGTTGTTTTATTTATTATTTTTGTTGTATTTTTTCACAACATTTTATTTTTATTATTAAACGAGTATTGATTTTATTTTCTAGTAGTTTGTAGTTTTTTTAAGTTTGTTTCACTTCTTCTATCCCTTCAAACATTTGGAAGTAAGAATTATTGCAGAAGTCACTTCCTAGTTACTTCTTGAAGATTGTGGGAAGATTTTTGCAAAGATTAAAACATAAAATACATAACTGATTGCCACCTGCATCTTATAGTAGTATACATGAAAGTATACATGAAATTGTTAAGATGATAGTAAAGACAGTTAACAAGAACAAAAAAAAACATTGCTAATTAATCTTTTAGAAGTTGTCTATAGGATATTACAGGAATTAGAAAAATAAAATACATAACTATTGCTTCTTGATCTTCTTCGGGTATATACGGAAGTGGCTTCCAGAAGTTGTTTAGAAGATATTAATGAAATTGTAAAAACAAATTATATTGCAATTATTTTTGGTCCACTGTCATTATATTTTTTGAACACAAATAGAAAAGCCGTTACCTGGTCTTGCTTTTCAATTTTGCATAGTTTAGTAATATTTTTCATTTTGTTTTAATTATTATGGGTAAATAATAACTTTTCTTTAATGTGATAGTGACTGTAATTTAGTTTATAATTTAAACATTTATTAATTACAATCCGCGTATAAGATTATTCTCTTCTGGATATAAAAGAAATTGTTCATAAATCCTTTATTTACTAGACAAATATATAAAATCGTAAAGCAAATTTTATAACAAACTTTAGTACTTATAGAAATATATACAGAACTTACAAAATAGTGACCTAAAAGGCACTTCTAAAAGTGCCCAGAAGTAACACCAAACATTTTCTTAGAAGCGTCTTTTGAAAACTCATCTATAAGTTTATTTTAAACCAATTACGGAAGAGTCCTATATGTCACTGTCAGAAGCGACTTCTAAGTGGCTTTTTAGAGTCGTCTAAAGCCTCTTCGAGGATGAACAGATATCTTTAGCGATGAATTTGAACTTCTGCAAGACTCTTCTAAGCCACTTCCGCAACAAAAAATGTTTGCAGGGCATTTTTTTCTGTGTAAATGTAAGAGTGTATGTAAGTATGTATGTATGTATGTATGTATGTATGTATGTATGTATGTATGTATGTATGTATGTATGTGTGTGTTAAATATTTTATGTTCAATATTGTCACAATGTCGGTTGTTAATATTTTTAGCATAAATTTAAAATTCATGTACTTTGTTAGTTTTGGTTATTTTATATTTATATTTTTTTACAAGTTTTTCTCTTTTTATTTTAGTTGTTGATTTTTATTGTTTTAACATTATTTGTGCATAATTTTTGTAGTTGTTGTTGCGTTTTCACAATGTGAAAGTATTGAAAAATATAATGAAAAGTTGACATATTTTATTAAAATACTACTTACAACACCTTCAGTTTTTTTTTTATTAAATTGCTGAATTTATGGGTTATTTGTTGAAAAAAGACTTAAATTGTAAAAATTACCAGAATAATTATAGAAAAATTATTTTATTAAATTTTATATAAATTAACCTTTAAAGTCTTAGTGCAATCTGAAATGCCCAACAAGTTATTTAATCGGCCAAAACTCAATTTTTGTTAACCCCGATTTAATGCCATTTAACGAAACACCCTGAAAAATTTAG